>JAOPTO010000969.1:0-61348 GCA_033822845.1 Tetrapedia diversipes | reverse complement strand
GTAATTAAAAAAGGTAACACAAATTTTTATCCAGTTATTACGGTGAAGAACCGCTAGATAGCGCCAACAAGTCGAAAATTGCTTCAATTCATAATAAATTGTTTTAATTGTTAAATATCGCAAAAACTCCAATCAAAATTTAATGCAGGTTACTTATGAAGATTTCTTCTTTAATTTGAGATGTGGAATATTGAAAAATATTACCCATAAGTTGGTAAATTTAAGTATACATTGTTTTCCATAAAACCTGTATTCCGACCATTAGTACCACTTTTTCGCTACTAGATGGTTATAGTGTTTCGTGGTCCATAAACTGATCAAATATTCAGATCGGAAAAAAATGCATTTACAGCTAAAATATCTAAACATTTCTGATTGTTTTTCTTTATTTACGACCTACACTACCTTATCGTACCAATTTTGGTACAGTAATTATTGTAATAACAGAAATTACAACTCTTGTGATACTTCGCGCCACCGTTAGATGGCACGACAACTTCGAAAATTAAATACAATACATAAATCGTTTTTTCTACCAAATACCTCAGAAAATTGAATCAAAATTCAATACCGGTTAATTGTGAAGACCTCTTATTTAATTTGAGATGCGAAATATTGTAGAATATTACCTACAAGTTGGTAAATTTAAGCATACATTGCTTTCCATATAATCTGTATGCTGACCATTAGTACCGCCTTTTCACCGCTAGGTGATTATAGTGTTTCGATGTCCACAAACTGCTCAAATTTTAAATTAATAAAAGAAATGCATTTCCAGTAGTTATCTATAAGTTTTTATGCTTCTTTCTTCTTTCATAGATCCCATATTTGTTGCTCGTGTAAATTCTGTTCGGATTTTATTTATAATAATTGATTTTTTAAATAACCGTGTTTACCGCCTTTATTGCGTGCGACAATATTCTCGATATTTCAAAAGTTACTCAAAAATTCGAAAGAACAAATAAACGTAATAAACCTTTAAACTTCTTTCCTGTATTCTAAACACTATACCATTTCCCCATTTAAATTTTACTGAGATTTCAACTAATTGTTTGAATAATGTTCAACATACACCATCGATTCGATGATGTTAACTAATGAAGAAATTATTAATTTTTGTCGCGTTTTAGCTTAATTTATAAACTTTTGCTTATGCTACTTCATATAGCTCGTTCTGCGTTAATCAATGAATACAATAATCATAACGAATGTTATCAGAAGTCATTTAAATACTATAATAATCTAAGGGTGATATTGATAATTAAAAAATCATTTCCTGTGAATTGTTCACAACCATGATATGTATTATGCTATAATTTTAGGCGAATGTCGAAGGCAATTAGGGTATACAGGGCAGTAATACTGCCCTATACGATTTTCAGTGTTTGTTACAAATTAATTAAGTACGTGCAAGTTTTACATATGTATCTACAGTAGCGAACAAAAGTTTAAGACTATGGGATGAAAGAAAATAAATAAATTAATTAATGCTTGTACTTAATATGTGAGCACAGCTGAGAGAAAAATTATTATTTGCAGTAAACAATGAATATTTTATCATATTTTAGATCATACATGTACAGTAGCGGACAAAAGTTTGAGATCAAAGGGTCGAAGAAAATAAATAAATTAATAAGAAATAGCGCGATAAATAAAAATTATATTCTATGCTAATCAATAAATAATGTTCCACCATAATGACGATAAAAATGAATAGATAAACAATATTTGAGAACTATAAAATTATGATTTACATTGTCTGGTTGTCTTAAGCTTTTGTCCGCTACTGTACATTTTTTCTGTACTCTGCTCATGTCAATGTTGTTAAGATTTTACTTGATTTACTTTATCAGTTTAACAATAATATCTTAATGCATATTTGTCTGCTTCCAAAAATGTAATAGCACTTATATAGACCTGATTTACTTTATTGGCTTAACAATAATATCTTTATGTATATTTGTCTACTTCCGAATGTGCAGTAGCACTGATTCTCTTGACCTAATTTACAAACTTTCATTTATACGTATAACATACCCCAGCCAATCTGTGGAGGTTTCTACATAACAATACGATAATATCATCATAATTTATTCAGGATGCATGTTAACTTCTAATGCCTCAAAAGCAACATGAGTAATAAGATAATAAATGCTCAAGTTATACTCTTTTAATTGAAAGATCAATTTTAGCAGTAGGGATCAAAAGGTTGGTCATTTTATCCTCGTTTAGGGCACAAACCTTGTAGTTTCCGAGTTTATGAACAATTGGCTGGACCCTCCAAGTAGTGCCCGACCCTGATCAGGTCTTAGGTGAAGAAAACGAGCTTTTCAAGTGGTCGTACGCAAGCAAGGTGTGACCACCGCACCTCGATGACATTGTAAACACTCGGCTGGTGTTTCCAGCAATTACCAGGTAAACGGTGGGGTGTTTGCCCTGGACGAAATGTGTTACAACAACACGACAGCGGTATATAGTAGGCTTCCATTTATCCGAACCAATCCGTAGACAAGACGTGGTTCGGTTAACTCTGCCATTCTCCTCGCTTATTTTTCGTTTGCATTATTTAAATCACTCTAACCCTTCGAAACACACCTACAGATAGTTAAATTTTGCGATAATAATTTTGGCAGAGTTAATTTAGTAGTATTAATAAAAGTAGAATGATCGATCCATCTAATAATATTCGAAACACAAGAAGAAACCCTTGTAACGTGATCACTTTAGATTATTTTAACGATAAATCATATTCGACTTTGAACTGTTGAACTTAAAAAGACAATAATCGATCAAAAGTCAATTGTAATCGTCCCTTAGCTCTTTCAGTGCTATGGGCGCATATATGCGTCTGACAGAAGTTGCTCGTAGGGACTATGGACGCATATATGCGTTTGTCAATTTTTGTTTCCTTCACCTTACGATCTTTTCCGTGGCCACACATTTCAGCGTTAATTTTTCGTTTGCATTATTTAAATCACTCTAACCCTTTGAAACACACCTACCGATAGTTAAATTTTGCGATCATAATTTTGTCAGAGTTAATTTAGTAGTATTAATAAAAGTAGAACGATCGATCCCTCTAATAATATTTGAAACACAAGAACAAACCCTTGTAACGTGATCACTTTAGATTATTTTAATGATAAATCATATTCGACTTTGAACTGTTGAACTTAAAAAGACAATAATCGATCAAAAGTCAATTGTAATCGTCCCTTAGCTCTTTCAGTGCTATGGGCGCATATATGCGTCTGACAGAAGTTGCTCGTAGGGACTGTGGACGCATATATGCGTTTGTCAATTTTTGTTTCCTTCACCTTACGACCTTTTCCGTGGCCACACATTTCAGCGTTAATTTTTCGTTTGCATTATTTAAATCACTCTAACCCTTTGAAACACACCTACCGATAGTTAAATTTTGCGATCATAATTTTGTCAGAGTTAATTTAGTAGTATTAATAAAAGTAGAACGATCGATCCATCTAATAATATTCGAAACACAAGAAGAAACCCTTGTAACGCGATCAGTTTAGATTATTTTAATGACAAATCATATTCGACTTTGAACTGTTGAACTTAAAAAGACAATAATCGATCAAAAGTCAATTGTAATCGTCCCTTAGCTCTTTCAGTGCTATGAGCGCATATATGCGTCTGACAGAAGTTGCTCGTAGGGACTGTGGACGCATATATGCGTTTGTCAATTTTTGTTTCCTTCACCTTACGACCTTTTCCGTGGCCACACATTTCAGCGTTAACCTTTTAGTGTTGACGAAAATTAGTCGTAGGGACCATGGACGAAAATATGCGTTTGCCAATCCTTTAGATCTTTCGCTTACTGCAACGCGTTTCTCAGTGTACGTGTAACAATACTTAATACTAACAATACAAAAAGCACTTAGGCCAAGAGTATTTAGCACTCAAAGGATTAAAGAACTTTGAACTATGTTGTGTATTTTATTATATAATAATTATGGAATAACTGTATAGAAAATAATCTAAAAAAATGATGATATTAGGTTGGAGGGAAAGTTCTGTCGTATTTTCCGTTTCCATTAATTCATGTGGAACCCAAACACTTTGCTTTAACACAAACCCAACAGATTTAATGTGATCTCCAACAGTTGTATGATGAATGCCAAACTCTTCTGCAATTTCTCGACTTGTTAAATGTGGATTATTTTCCAACATGGATCGCAAAACATCATTATCGATCTTGGATGGTCGTCCAGATCGATCACTTTCTTGGAGGCTCAGATCCCCGGAACGAAATTTGCTAAACCATCTTTGACAAGTACGAACATTTACAATATCTTTTCCAAATACCGCACATAAATTTTTACATGCAACCGATGCGTTGCTTCCTTTTTGGAATTCATACAAAATGCAGTGTCGTAAATGCACTTTATCTACTGTCATGTTTTTCACTTTAAATATCACAAGTAAATGATGAACGGTAAAAAAGGACTCCTTTTATATTATACAGCGGGTAAAAGAACAAAAAAAATTCCCAATGACTCCCAGATGTTTTTTTTATTTACAAGAAAAATTACCTGCCTATTTAAAATACGACAGAACTTTCCCCCCAACCCAATACAAGAAAATTCGTTTAGTAAGGACGTTTTAGTTTAACACTTGGCCAATCGAATGGGGAGATCTCCCATTTTTTCCTCGACAAAGCGGTGCCATTAATTCTATTCACTTTTGCTATTAGTTGTTCCTGAGCTAGTGTTGAATTTAATAAAAATTGTACTTTGGAAAATTTATGAACAGCACTAGTTCAAGACTAACTATTAACAAAAGCAAACAGAATCAATTGCAGGGCTTTGTTGAGGAAAAATGGGAAATCAACCAATTCGGTCGGCTAAATGTTGATAAGAACTGAAATGGAGTAGAAAAATAATTCGCATTATCGTGTAGAAACGCATGTTCTGTACAGAATACAGACATGTTCAGTAAATCGGATACATTGTAAACTTAGGTCGAAATAAGTTCTATCGCGTAAGTTATGTGTGTCAGAAAGGGAGAGCTAGCGGAGATGTAGGACCCACTCGAGTTACGCGGGCAAGAAAGGATTCTCTAGGGCATGAGCTTGCAGATTTCAAACCTAACCAACAAACCTACCGTGGCCAATCTTTTCGACCATCCGTTCTTTGATTTATACCGACCGTGTTTGCTCTGACTTCGACCAACGCAAACTTGAAAATTTCCTACCGATGGCACGGCGATCGGTTCATAATCGTCCGCCATGTTGCTTGTTTTAGCGCAGTTGTTCGTTTGAACAGCGACATCTAGGATCTTTGAAGTTGAAATGGGTTTACGTTTGTAAGCGTGACGTCAATAATTTATTAGTAGACTGAGGATTTTCATAGGTTTGTGGGAAATTTGAAGGAGGAGACGATATTGTAAAATAGTATAAATATTACAATTAGGCTACGGATGTTTATTGCAGGTTTATGTTTTATAAGCACAACTATGGTGATAGAACTTAAATATAAGTTTATCTTGTAGTATAAACATTAGGATGTACTTTATTTTAAGTATTATGTACAATTTTGCGTGTTATGTTCACTCCTTATCTGTCATACACGCGTACTTAAAATTATCTTACTTAAAATTATAAAATTGTATATTATATTAAACACATAAGCATTTGAGGGTTGGTTATGGTGTTCAGAAAGTAAAACAAATCTCCGTTCGGGTTCTATTTCTTTATTTATTGCATACTATCCATTATGGATATGCTACCAAACGTACAAATTTTCCTGACTTTTAGGATATCCTTGAAAGTATTTATGACTATCTGCAAATATCGAATATTCAAACAAATTCAAATCATAAAAAGTGGTACAAATTGGATTCCAAAAATATGTTCAGCCAGACGGAGAAATAAGAACTATCTGACCCACATTTGCGTGAACGTATTAAAATTAAAAAGAAAGCCATTCGACAACGAGCACGATATTTTTTGCGCGTGATTCACGGCGAAGCGAAGCTTCTTACGACTTCGCGCCTTTTTTTTTTCCATAACACGCGTTCAACTCGTCATACAAGATGATTAATCATTTTTTCAAGCGCCAGAAGTGGTCGGGGCCCGATCTTGCGTCACTTCGCCACACAACGTGCACACAAATTCCATTCGTTCTTTCTTCGGGTTACGAGATTAATTACAATGACAATATCCGAAACGGACACGAGGAGCCATTTCATTTGTTACAGGACAACACGGTCCACTTGAAACTTTGTAACAATAACGCATAAACGAGGGCAATAAAGTTGAAAAGGAACGCGTAGGCAACGACGATTCTTCGAAGAATTCCTGAAGGGTCCTCCGGGGATGAATGGCGGATCCGGCGGCCGTTTCGCTCGCGAAAAAGTGTTTTCGACCACACACGCGATATTGCGACCGTGTTTATCGAGGAAACAAACGACGTGTAGTCGAAATGCGAGCCACGCGTACTATAACTGGTAATTACCTCCTTTCTGGGGCAACGCCATCGTTTGGCGTCCTGTTTCGACAAAACTTTTGTGGCGGGGTGTACAATGCGCATTAAGCACGATAATGTCGCTCTCTGGTTACTTTTGAAATGCAGAATCACTGGTGAATTATTCACGAACAGTCTTTCTTATATCTTTCTTTCATAAACGCGTCGGTGATTATCGGAAGTGGTCCAAGTCAAAAATTTAAAAAGATTTGTTTAACTCATTGTGTACTGAATTGTTTGAAGATTTTTATGCCCATGGGACAGATTTAATTTGTCGCTATATAGGTTAATATGTAAATGTAATACATTTTATTTGGAATATACTTATATTGGTCACATAAATATATATTTGTGAAGCTGCATTTTAGTTACAAAATGTAAATAAATATATAAATGAAACTGTTGAGAACAATTAGTGTGAATGATTGGTATGAATGCGGTGTATGAAAGTGTGTTGGTAAGAATGAGTGTGTTCTGAATGATTGCTGTAGGGTATGATCTTCACTTCGTTTTTGAGATCTGAGAGAAAAAGTAAGTAAGAAAGACAAAACGAAAGTAAAATTAAAAATTGCATAAAATTAACCCTTTGCACTCGAGGGATGACTGTTAGTCACTTAATGATACTAAGTTCAAAAATTTTCAAATTCGAAATATTTACTATGATTCACGTATATTAAACTTCATTTAGTTTAGTTAAGTCGTATATTAAAATTTACATATATGACTATTTAACGTCCGGGTCTGAACTAAAGTCTGAAAATTTGCGAAACTATCATATGCAAGGATTACGATGTCCCATGAGAGGGGACAGCCGAGTGCAAAGGGTTAAGACAAAAGATAAGAAAACTTTGTTATTGTAATTATTAATTAAATCTATGTTATTATTATTATTAAATATTAAAATCTAAAAGGCTTTCATTTCTCCATTAAAACTAAAAATATTGTGCCTGACCACGTCAAAATCCAACAGAAACAAAATAGACATATCAATTGTTTGCGATCGACGCCCACTGACGGGGGTGCCGCAAACATCAACGCCTGTTTCTTAAATTCAGATGACGAGTCAGACTCATCTACCGTAACTTCGCCCAAGTAAGCAGATAACGAGTCTCACTTGTCAAACGTACCCAAAGGGTTAATTAATTGAATTGCATGGAAATGATCCGAATCGCAGAAAAATGAAAACGTAAAAAGTAGAGAAAAGTTTTTGATTTAGGTCACTTTCATAATAACGTGAAACTTTAACTAATAAGGATAATACTAAAGTGAAATTATTTCAATAATTAGTAACCCTTGATTGGTCAATTTTAATATTCAAGGATGTATCAATTATTTGAGGTGAAGTAAAATATAAAAAGTAGTATAATATTTAGAAGATCAGACAAATTTCTATGTAAGTCCCATTATTCTTACAATAAATCAATAATAATGAACATAAGCTTTTGATAGGGTGCTACAAAACAATTTTACGAATTTTACTTTCGTAAGATACACTTTTGACTGCTATAGAGTGTCACTTTGAGTTTCACTTCATATACAAACCTTATTGTTGGAATATAAGAACAGCCGTTTCAACAAATTTGTTAACAGTCCATTTTACAAATACAACAGGAAGGTTAAATGTGACATTTTCTGAAATTTACATACAGAAAGATTAAACATCCTAGAATCCATTTTAATTAAAATGGATTAATTAATAAAATCTATTCTTGACCATGTTATCGTGATTCACTAAATCATTTTGCATGCGACATCCTGATAATTGTATTATCGTAAAATTTACCATGAAACCACGTAGGAAACCTCAATTTATAAAGTATTCTCAACTTGTGCATCGTAAATAATAATTCGGCTGATTAGTGATCCACGAAAAATATTTGTTTTATCCCTTTCGCGCGTGTTAGCGCAGAATCGTTCAAGGCATTTGTGAGGCGAGCCGGCTCACAGAATGCCATGCATCAAGCATTTTCTAGACTGCTGTCAATGAAGGAAAATTTGAATAAAGGCGGCAAAGTTCAGCCAGAGGTGGTAACGAAGAGACCGTTGATATTATAAAAAAAAGGAACAGAAATAAATATAACGTCGAAGGGATCAGACGTGTTGTCCTACTCTTGAGTTTTATTTTAATAGTCAAACGCGTAGTTTTATTCTTCAGTTTTTAATTTAATTTTAATACGCGCGAACGCCAGTAAAATTGTTCAAAGATGGTGGACCATAGAAGGTTCGCGGTGACAGAACCGGTATCATCGCGCGGGCACCTTCTGTCGTTTTCCTAATCGTTTCCCGCGCCGCGCAAGAAGGTCCTTGTAATAACATCTTCCGTCGAGGTCACGAAAGCAGTGCTCTCATAAATAAACAAAGAGACTGCACGGCCGGACTTAAAATAGTTTGTCCGAGGCGTAGTCAGGCATTTGGTCGGACAATATTATTTTATGGTGACCAATGGCCGTCGCTGGTCCCCGAAATACGCGTCGAAAGGAAAAAACGGTTCCTGTGATCTTTTACCGATACACATTTCGGAATGTATTTGGTCTGCGCGAAAATTTCCACCGTTCCTTTACGGAAAGATAAATACCTACGGTTTTTGTTGCACTTGCTTTTTAACATTTTTTTTTTTTTTTACCATTTTTGACTACTTTTGCCATTTTTTTTTTTTTAGTAACTATCGTGTGAAAATTTACAGTTTTTTGTTGTTGTTGTTGGAACAATTTAAATTTCTGTAAATAAATTATTTTTCTAATCGATTACCTACGTTTTGGAATATAAAAACAACCGCTTTGTTACACTTCTTGTTCGACTGAAATATAATCGTTAATTATAGGTTAAAATAGCTAATTAAAAGATTTTAGAACAAAGATTGAATTTAATGGAAAATGTGACCTAATCATTCGAGTAATTTATCGAATCACTGTACTGGATCTTTCAGTGTCAACGATTTACAAGCGATACAAATTTTTGTATAAACTTGACAAATTACATGTGTGTACAACATGGCGTCAAGATTAATGGAAAGGGGGAGAAATGCCCATTAACGGGATGCGTTCCAATTTGGGTCAAGATCGTGGACAATATTTTTCTTTAGTATTGGCACACCATGGAATACGTTTTTCATTGCTCTCATTAATCTTTTCTGTTTATCTTTCTAACGAGAAATATGCTTTGTTTTGTCGCGTTGGCTTGGTCATAAAATACGTGTAAATACAAAGCATTGCATTAGTAATGCTTGACACGTATCACGTTTATCGTAGGTGGTCTACGATAATAAAAAATTTCTCTTTCGCCAATATTTTTTAAAACACCAATCTATAATAGATACCCGATTATCCGACGACACTTTTGTTAATAACTATTCCTACCACAACCAGTCAAATGACCGTTTCACTTCTTTTTTCATTGTTTATTTTTTGAGAAAAATTTGTAGTCTTACGTGGGAATGTCGCGGTAGAAATAGATATAAGTGAAGTGTCAGTAGGAATAGTGTTAATACAAAAATAATAGACTAGAGGAAAAACTAGTGACGCATTCTGTGATTATTAATTTTTATCTCGTTAAATATAGATCTTTTCATATTGGTTATTATTTAAATAATCAATCTTTCATTAATTTTATTTGCTATTTATACTAAATTTTGGAATATTGAATTCTGTACAGTTCCTGCGCTAGAAGAAAATTCGTGATGTTTTCGGATTGTCCAATACCATATGGACCGGTTAAGCGGAAGTATTCATACAGTCTTCAGATGAATAAATAATTATTATAAATAACAGTGAGGATACATTTAAAATGTCTAATGCATTTTCAAAAAAAAAAGAATTAAATTTTTCAGTATGGTTAATAGTGACAAAACTTTCACCTGTGACAATATAATCATCCACTCTTATAGGAAGCAGCATGTTCATATTACCAAACCTAAATTAGTGAAGTATAACGGTTCGTGAGTTACCAACATCTTTTAAAAGGTTAAATTAGTCAATCCGAGCATTTAATTAAATTTCGATGTCGCCTGTTATCACAATGGAGGTCGATCGGCATTTACCGGGGCCCACTGTGATAGGGCCCTCGCCGACTTTCACTGCTATCGTCGTTGAACTCGTGGGCTCGCTCAAAAGTGTTTCGTTATTATTCCCCATACAAACACGATCGTATCTATCGGGTGTTCTGTAAAATATCTACACACATAACGTCAGGAACAGATTAAATACAGATTTAGCCTTAAAAATTGTATAATACTATGGCGGCTTTTATGGTGCTATAACAGGTACCTTATCGCGTCATAAAGAGAATCCCACTAAATATTGATTTATTACGTAACAATATAATCGGGGATTAAAACGGTGTGTGTAAGCAGCAAATTTCATTAACTTATTAGGATTATCATGTGTTTAAATATTGATAGTGTTATGACGTTGACTCTTATTTGTAAATCAAATATTTTAACATATGTTTAATACAGAAACTATTATTTACTCGTAATATTACTCAACCATAAGTTAATTACTGTCTTTTTTGGGAAACAATGGTCTGAACAATACAAACTCAGTTTGGTCTTTTAATTTTAGAAGGTGGGGAATTTTCTTATAAACATTTATTCATCCAAATTTTCACTGTATCTCTTTTGTAAAACTAAACTTATACGTACATTACTGTTCTTACTTAATCATTCACCAAAAATACGTTCACCATAGTAATACATTATCTAATGTAAAACAAGCATACATTTATCATTATACACACGTGCATGATTACCGCAGAACAGTTTCCTTTTTTTTAAATATCATCACATCTTTGTGCAACTATGTTGCATGAGTGATGATGTTCCATTGTGTGAAAGGTGGAAAACTGTTTCTCTGAAGAACATACCTTTCGTTTAACCTCATTTTGCCTCGTTGTATCGAACGAACGATATTGGGTAGCGAGGTATCTCGTCCATAATTGCGAAGCGGTTAACCCTTTCGCGCCGAGCGCCGCATATATGCGGCATCGAAATGATCTGTACAAGTGCCGTCTATAGTCTTTTCATATTAACACGTTGAATATCACGTCAGTTTTACAGGGTTTGCCCGTGGCGCCACGATGAATTTTCTATTATACGATACATATACTGTTGAAATATTATCAACAAATAAGTAACAGTGTGTAACTATTTTTAGATGTTTTATATCGCATTAATTTCTTGACATCGTTGAATTAATAATGGTAATAATGAAAAATCGATAAGTATTAACCCCTTGACGTACAAATAAAGTAGTATTTAATGCGTCCGAAAAATACTATTTAATTTGGCTTAATTGAACAGTTATGTGCAAGCTTAAAAACAGAACATTTTATTTTGAAATTTACATTACTGTATAACATTTAATCAGGTTGATATATTAAGTAACATTATAAAATAAATAATAAATTAAAGGTTCTGTAAGGTATGAAAAATTTCAAAACATTCTCGAATATGTAGACAGTTCTTGATATCTCGGAGACGTCAAAGTCTACAATGCTACGTAAAATGTATGATGTCTCCCAGACGTCATTGTATGTCACGGGGTTAACATTTGTTCAAATTAAGTTTTTCTACCAATCCGAGCGCGCCGGTCACCGGTGACCCCCGTGGCGCCACTGTCAAGTTGAATGCCGGTCACCGGTGACCCCCATGGCAATCGACGTGTTAACACTAGATTTACTGAATCAGCCATTTTGACTCATTTTAAGGGTATTTTTAACGAATAAAAACAATGTCCGTAAATCTAGTGTTAAAAATGTAAATATACATACATTCGGGATGTTAGCGCAGAATCGTTCAATGCATCTGTGAGGCGAGCCGGCATCAAACATTTTCTAGATTGTTGTCAACGAAGGAAAATTTGAATAAAGGCCAGAGGTGGTAACGAAGAGACGGTTGATATTATAAAAAAAAAGGAACAGAAATAAATGTAACGTCGAAGGGGTCAGACGTGTTGTCTTACTGTTGAATGTTATTTTAATTTTAACAGTCAGACACGTAGTCTTATTCTTGAGTTTTATTTTAATTTTAATAAGCATATGCAGAAATCACGCGCACAGTGCATTTTTCCGGCACGAGTTTCTGTTCAGTGACGGTACTTCGACGGACGGGTTTGCCGTAGCGAAAGGGTTAAAAGCATCGATAATAAGTCGCTAAATTTGGTAAGTTAACCGTTTAAGTGCCAAGCGGCGCGAGCCCGCTTCTTCTGTCTTGTTCTCAAAATGCCAACGCTCTAGGCTTCGAAGCCCATAATCACAGTGGGCTCGGTTTCTTTCGATGCGCGACTTTACGATTATCCTTCAGTCTTAGGTTAAAAAAAAGATGAAATTGGAGTAATTTTATTCTCAGAAGAATGTCAGAACAAAACTATACTGTAGGAAATATTTATTGCGTGTAAGCTAAAAACAATGAAATTTTTGGCATTTTTCAGCACGGAATATGACGAGCGCTATTGCGCCGCTTGGCATTTTTCGAGCGGGAAATAAGAAAGGCCCGTGGCACTCAAACGGTTAACACTTAGCCGACCGAATGGGGAGATCTCCCATTTTTTCCTTGGCAAAGCAGTGTCATTGATTCTATTTACTTTCGTTATTAGTTGGTACTAAGCTGACGTTAAATTGATTAAAAATTGTATTTTGCAATATTTATGAACAATACTAGTTTAAGACTAATTAATAACAAAAGTAAATAGAATCAATTGCAGCGCTCTGTTGGGGACAAAATGGGAGATCTCTCCATTCGGTCGGTAAAGTGTTAAGTAGTCTTTTCTGATTAACAACATTGTGAACAGAACTCATGTTGCGTATAGCGTGGCCTCACATTTTGCGATCGCTATAGCTTGCGGTTCATTCTACAAAGATGACGACGTACAATACCAAGAATAAAATGACAAACATACTTACACTCCAGCATTCCTTCTTCTCCCATGTCATAAAGCTCGAACTGTGTACTCTTTTCAGCAACGTCATCGAACATACAGGTTGTCACTACGTGATTTGCATGCCGCGTACCAGTAACGGCGAGACAATTGCGTAGAGGGAACGAGAACAGCCTCGTCACTCGCATCGATTTAAGGGCGAGGTAAAACCGTAATCGGTACCGGTGTGTCTCCAATTTGTTCATTCGGGATCAACTCGACTACGGACAGGGTACACGTCATAAAATTGTGGAGACTTATCTTTTACGAGTGTCTCCTATCATTTCTTTCTACTCCTATTTCCGATATCGAACACAGCAGAGCCTCCCAAACATAGGGTTATTCAAATTGAGTGTCATATCTTTAAACTCAAAATAAACGTAAACATATAAACTATTTCAGATATTTCGAATTTCTTTATTTTAGCATAAAGTTCATAAAATTGTGGAGAATTATCTTTTTTTACGGGTGTCTCCTATTATTTCTTTCTACTCCTATTTCCGATATCGAACACAGTAGAGCCTCCCAAACATAGGGTTATTCAAATTGAGTGTCATATCTTTAAACTGAAAGTAAACGTAAACGTACAAACTATTTCAGATGTTTTGGATTTCTTTATTTTAGCATAAAGTTCATCTCTTTGCATTAATCGTGGAACAGAATATTAGTTATTTAGATGAACCTCCGATTTTTTTTTCACGAGTCCAAAAGATTTAATCCAATTTTCAATTACATTATGACACAACTAAGACTTCATTTCAATTATAGTGATTCAAATGGTGTATGATTTATTACCATAAACCTCATTGTTCGAAAAACTCCATAGGAAAAGATTAAATAGGCTTGAATCGCAGGATCTTATTGTTAGCGATCAGTTAATGCTTCTATCTTGTGAAATTAAGTGACCATTAAAAGTTTATAGTAGTTTCCAACAATTAGACAGGTATTACAAACATTAATTTTGATATTAGGAAAGTTAATAAAATCAATATAAATATCGCACATTCAGATTTCTGATATTAAAAATTATCGACATACTTTTGAAATACTCTATCTGAACGTCACCTTTCGATCGAACTTCAATTCTACGTGCTCAGCTCGACATTGGGCCTTTCTAAGGTTTTTCTTTTTTATTTCAAGCAATTTTGATTTCTCTTGAGATTATTTTCATTACGTTATACGTACAAACATGTTATCTACAAGGTATTAATGTTTCAGATAAATAAGTTACAGTTTTCTAGGAATGAGTAAACAGCATTATAGATCTCTAAGGTTAAAAGTTTTAAACGCTAAAACCGGCGGTAACGGCAGGAATGTCGAACATTCACCTGTACTTACTTCTCGTCCATACCACGTCCTTTGAAAATCCGGGGACCGGTCGTTCACGTGTTCCTCGCCTCTTGGAAACGCTGTCTTTCGGTTCGCTCGTTATCAGCCGAACACGGGACCATCTCGTTGCTGTGATTCGGTCGAGCAGGTCGGTCCGCGGGTCTTACGATGACGGCCAGCCGGTGACTCTTAAATTAAACGAAATAAACGAGCTACCTGAATAAAGATAACGACTATCGGATACCCGTTAAGCAGCCGATCTAGCGCGCGAGGGAAACCGGCAACGGATTTGTCTCTACGTGACGAAAATGGCTTTTCGAATGCATGCTCTGATGTAGGTTTCAAGAACTCGGGTATGTCGAGGCTGGTAGATTTTATTGGATGTTGATCTTAAAATAAAGTATCGGTGGTGCTCTAATTTGTTCGTTTATATATTTGTTTCAATGATAAACTGTTAAGAATATTCGGTACCATTTTGATGAAAGAGAGATTTTAATGATTGAAAAGAATTTGACCCTCTTTTAAGAATTCTACTGCTGGTTTCAATAACATTTTTTATTGTTTTCAATCACACCTGATCCTTCTTTTGTACGAGAAAGCGTACCGAGTAAAAGAAAATCGTGTAAAAATTTAATGCAAATATTAATCGATGAAAATGTATAAAACCTGTTTTAAAGAACGCGAACTGTACAAAAACTTAATTTAGAATATAGAGATGTGTTCATTAAAGCATTTTATTTAATTGCTACAGGTTAATTATAACAAAAATCGTGTTAATGATGACCGGACAAGTATAAAATTGTGTAAAAAATACCGCGTAAAAGGAGGATTATTTTTATTTATCTTCTTTCATTTTCAATACAACTTTAACCTTTTATAATACAGATTTTTGTCACAAATTTGTATCAAACACAACAATCACAATAAATTTTCTCAACATCTATGCATACTCCTCTTAAAATTTGGAATAAAAACTAACTGTGCAACATAGCAACTACCAAAATCAACGAAAACAACACGAAACAGAGAAACACCAAATCGTGTAAAATGCCCTTAACATGATCCTGCATTATTTTTTCTTCGTTCTTATCATCCAACTATTATCATCTCCAATATCTTTATCTCGTGTAAATATTGATCGATCTCTCTGCTACCGTCCGTTTTCAACCAATTATCATTCAATCTGTGACCTTCGCACGAAATAGAAGACACTGAGTTATACAGGACGAATAACATATAAAACCAGGCATGATGTAAAATCTTTACGAAAGAATAAGTTAATTTTTCTACTTTTGTCTTAGTTTCTGTGACGTTCGAGTTTGAAAATCCAATGCATAAGTATACTGATACGATTAAGGGTACGATTCCCTAACCTTATTCGATAAGGTTACCTACTCACAATAAGGTACATAACATGTATACCTAGTGTTTGTAAATAATTAACAATATTTAAAAGTTACTAGATTTAATGTGAAACACAAAAAAAAAGAAAATCTGATTTTATCAATCACAGTATTGCTGAAATTGTCGTCCCTTTTGTCGGATGCATAACATGTAATTATTGATGGTGACAATAATTGGCAATGTATTTTCATGTTTCGTTGACTAATAAATCTCGAGTCTCGAAATCGTCATTATACATTTCTTTGATACGTGGTATAATACTCTATTGAAAACTAATGTTTGTCATCGCAGGTCACTTTTTTTTTTTTCTTTATTGCTTTCCATCTAGGAATACAACTCTTCCGTGTTACAACCATCTCTTTGGCTTATATCTAGCTTACATTTATCCCATTCATACTGTTCATCGCCTTTTCCACTCGCTCTTCTAACCTACTTACTACCTTCCCGCTACCCAATAATAATACTAACGATCATACTAATAACCACATCCACACTAATAACATTAATAATAATGATAATAATAATAACAGTAATAATAATAATAATGATAATAATAACAATACATAACCATAATAACTACAATAAGAATAATAACAATCTTAACCTAACAGGGATCGTAATCGTAATAGCCATAGGTCACCTAATACCTCCTCATCCCTATGGTCTATACCTGGTTACTTCCCTTATTGCCGCCATTCTTTTCCTTCCTTATTCTATTGCTTCCCTATTCTCTTTCATTATCCTTATTACTCTTCTTCTGTTCCCATTCCTTCAACCATGCCTCCCTCTCACCCCTTTCTCCCAAAATTCTCACAACCATATTTGCATTATTCGTCACTCGTCGAATGGTACCTTATAACTGTAACAGAAATTAAAAAAAAATTACTCTACCCGTCTTTCTTTTCTTTTTCACAAGAATCCATGTCATGTCCATTTTTACATGTTACTAAATCGAATTCTGTATACAGTGCCCTTAAAATACACACGACGTATGTATTGTTTCTTCTTTCTCATCACCCAACAACTCTTTTATCATTTTTCATACCTTATTCTATCTCGTCTAAAACCCCGTTTTCCTTCAAGACATTGATCCTAACCAATCATACTTGCCAGTCTTATCTGCCCTGGCGTTTGTCGTTCCAAGAGAACCGGGAAAATGGCCCTAAGTTATGGGCCCGCAGGTATACAACAGCCCGTAGCCATTCTTGAACCGTTTTCAGCCGGTTCTTGGTAGCACGGTCTAGTAGCCTTATTTGTGTCCTCAGGCGTGTTTCATGTGTCCGTTGTCTGTTATTCGACATCGAAAAACGGGCCGATGCGTTCCCTTGATGCGACACCGCGTGGCTGGCGACGCTTTAAACGGATTAAATGGAATCGACTAGCCGATCGGATCTTCTTAAACGTGTAGTTGCATCGAATACAGGTAATCCGTTCCGGATAAACACACGGTTGTCCTATTGGATGGCCCCTGTAATCCATATCGGTGCAAAAATCCCAAGAATAAACTTCTTTGCGAACAAAACAGTTAAAGTTGATTTAGTGTTAAGGTTCGCTTTTTCTCTCGTTTTCACCGGGATACATTCGAATTTGCAACAAAGATGGTTGATTGAGGAAACTGTTGAATGCGTCTCAACGATACAGTGTTTAACGGTGTTGCTGTTTAAGAATGTATACGAAATCGAGAAAATCGTAAGCAGTCAACATGTTTATTAGCAGAGTTTTAGGTGGAACGATGATTTTTAAGTAAACGGTAATTACTTTTCATGCTGCTTAATGCCAGTTAGAGATTTGTTGATCTTAATATATACCTATGTATGGAATATATTAATAATTTTGTATAGCATTTATTTTTGAAATAAAAACATAATAAATCTTCACTTATCGATCGAAATGACCATAGATTTTTGTTTTTATAAATAAACTTTGTAACTTTTATACAAACAAAATTTCCAGAAAAATTTGTATTTAATGCTTAAAAGATTGCTGAAACTGTTTTTATTTCACCCCGTTAAAGACTTGTTCTCGACAAAAAAAAAAATTGTTCCACTTACAGCCAATTATGTTTTATACCTATATCAAAAAATTTTATTCAAATTAGAATTTTTAAATTAGGTGAGCTTTCTTATAGTATAGCAAACATTTTTTTGAGCCATCCTAGATATATCTTAAAATACACGAATAAGCGTTTCCACTGAATTTGTCGAAAAGTTATACGGTTGTAATTCTTACACAATTAGCGTCTGTTTTACGAATTAAATGCCAGGATTAAAGTCTAAAATGCTTTGGCACCAAAGTACTCATTCTAATGCACACAACGAGACTATCTGTACAAACATAGATGATTGTAAAGATTCGCTTGTTTGCTCGCCGCCAATGTCGCAGTCGTCTACGAATTTCATGGTTTCGCCTACGAGTTTCGTCGACGCGACGACGATGAATTAAACATGAAACATTGTTTCGCCAGTTGGAAAAATGCCCGTTTACCAGCTTACCCAAAGACGTAGTTTGCTACGAGTAAGCCCGATTTACTTAGCGAACTCGAGCGATCGCGTTCGATGATGAGACTGATCGATACAGGTGCTTTACTACATCCGGTGAGAGGATTGGGACGACTAACGTGTACATTCGATTTGCTTGGGCGTGGTTTGCGCGGGAACCGCAATGTGTACTTGCTTTGTGTCTTTTGGAACGGATGTACACAAGTATACGCGTATGGTGAAAGAAGTTAGGATTGGTTTTTCGTTAAGATGCGATAAAAAGGTTCAGAGGAAGTCAGTTTTATGAAACTGTTGACGGCTGAAAATTATTTAGTACCCTACCAAGTATAATTAGAGGAACGCATTTATGAATAAATATGGCACTTTAAATTAAGTTTAAAAATCGTTTACGTGAATGCACGCTTTTAATATCAAGTTCCAGGAATATACAAAAATTTTCATGAATTATATACCGTGTTAACGAGAACGACGATTTTATACGCTTGAATACATTATAGATGCTCGTGGAATTACTGATATATTTGTAGAAAATTCTTTGATCAGATTTTACACTTTATTTCTATGATACTACATTTTTGTCGCGACGTAATAATGATACTGAACGATAGGAAGCTTAATATATTTTAACCTAACTTATGTAAATATTATAGATAGCTACTATTTGTAACACCATTATTCCTACGTTAAAATTTAATCATTTTTTCTACATTTAGAAACTTTTTAATTATCCTATCTAAATCATATCTCCTAGTCAACTTGTACACAATGGTATTTAGAAATCTTTCAATTATCCAGCCAGAGGCACAGACGCGATTCTCTACGGCCGTGACAAATCGTATTGAGGTAACCGTTAACGTTACTAATATTACCACTGACGAATTTGTGCTCGACAACGACGGTGTCACCAGAAGAGGCCCTCAATCACGTTAAAGTCAAGAAACGGTGTACGCAGCCTCGTCTTTCCTCGTGTCGATCTCAACGAGGCGAGCAGCAGCGTTCTTTCGTGTCACGCCGTGACAGATTTCACGCGCATGTTCCCAACGAATGCATCTGTATGTACACGTTACGTATGTCTTCGTGCCGGACCACGGGGGACGAATTACAAAACGGAGACGAGTTTAAGAAAATATCCTACTATATATTTTCTGAAAATTCAATCCTTTTCTCTTAACATGTTGGCGAGCGATTACCGCAAGTGCAGAATTTTCGAATTGCTCCGATAGGTCACAATTACCTATGCAGTTGTAATATTAACCCTTTGCACTCCGAATTATTTTTCAATTTTGTTGCCAATAACTTCCTGGTGTTTTAGGTGCTTTATTTGAAATTTACTTCAAAGGACAATTTCTTGAGTGGTACTTATTTTTTTATAAATTATATTAAACATAGCTTTCAAGCTTTGTTGTAACTTATATTTGTTTAATTTCGTTGTCTCTTTGGTCTTAAACTTTTGTCCGCTACCGTATTTAAAATGGCACTTTAAAAATTCCTTAAGTAGTACTTACTTTTTTTATTAATTATGTTAAACATAGCTTTCAAGCTTTGTTGTAACTTATATTTGTTTAATTTCGTTGTCTCTTTGATCTTAAACTTTTGTCCGCAACCGTATTTAAAATGGCACTTTAAAAATTCCTTAAGTAGTACTTATCTTTTTTATTAATTATATTAAACATAGCTTTCAAGCTTTGTTGTAACTTATATTTGTTTAATTTCGTTGACTCTTTGGTCTTAAACTTTTGTCCGCAACCGTATTTAAAATGGCACTTTAAAAATTCCTTAAGTAGTACTTATCTTTTTTATTAATTATATTAAACATAGCTTTCAAGCTTTGTTGTAACTTATATTTGTTTAATTTCGTTGACTCTTTGGTCTTAAACTTTTATCCGCTACTGTATTTAAAATGGCACTTAAAAAATTCCTTAAGTAGTACTTATTTCTTTTATTAATTATATTAAACATAGCTTTCAAGCTTTGTTGTAACTTATATTTGTTCAATTTTGTTGACTCTTTGGTCTTAAACTTTTGTCCGCAACCGTATTTAAAATGGCACTTTAAAAATTCCTTAAGTAGTACTTATCTTTTTTATTAATTATATTAAACATAGCTTTCAAGCTTTGTTGTAATTTATATTTGTTCAATTTCGTTGACTCTTTGGTCTTAAACTTTAATCCGCTACTGTATTTAAAATGGCACTTTAAGAATGTCGAGTGTGACTCGACATAGGAGTTACTGTGATAAAAACTGACGTCGAGTCATGCTCGACAAAGGAGTACAAAGGGTTAAGGTATTACAATTACAAGGTATATATTACACATTTCCATACTACATTTAAAGTAGTCGAACAGTGCAAATTCGAATGATACGATCAATTCCTGGGGTATATTACAAGCAACAATTCGCAAAGCACACACTCCACCCCGCTTAAACGGTTAAGAACAGCGCGCATCCTACGCGTTGCATAATAACAGGACTAACGCGAAGATAAACCAGAAAGCAGGGTGAAACGAAGACTTTAAATCAAACTCCTCGCGTCGGTGGACGAAATAACACCAGCGAACCAGTTCCCTCGGATGTGCTCCAAATCAACGGGAAATTCAAACGAGAAATCGGAAGAGATCGTGTAGAAAACCGGCGATAATCTGCCGACGCAGAAACACGAGTCCAATGAAGAATCACAAAAATCACCATTCCAACCCTTCCCTTCCGGCTTTTCGCGAACGAGTACCATTCTACTTTCTCATCCAAGGAGAGATCGCACGAGAAACTCATTTGTATCCACCGATCAGCGAACGTGGCTCGGTGACAAAAACGTTTATTACCGCTCTTTCACGCGCGCAGGGTGGCATCGATCGTGAACGTTCTAGCCCCGAGAAGAAAGAAAGAAAGAAAGAAAGAAAGGGGAAAGGGGGACATTTTATGACGACGGCCACCGACGCGCATCGGCATTACGTAAACTTCGGTCGGATACACGGGTCCATGGCCGCCTCGTGGGAGTTCGAAATCGGTAGCCGATCCCACGGCTCGTCCTCGCGCTTTTGTACCCCCGACAACGGATAGCCGGTGGAAATCCACTTTGTCATAGCGCCACGGCACACCGGGCCTCTCCTTTCAGGTTGGCCGCGGCCACCGGGGGAATCCTTTTTTTACGACCCGATACACGCACGCCGTCACCGTGTTCCGTGCCATTAATTATCGAAACAAATAGAGACGGTGAATTATACGCGCGCGCGGTCGCACGCCCCGCGCAGCCGGACGCAGTTACACCGCCTTATCGTATATCTTCCGCCGCGAGATACGAGATTTAATGCCCCGGCGAGTGTTAATGTATGTCCTTTTGTTGCTCGCAAATCTGCCGCTAATGCAACGTCCCGTCGGCCGGCCATTCCTCGTGACCGATCGCGAACGGCATTAAACGCGCGTCGTTCGGCGATGCCGCCGAGATACGATCGACGGTTTAATAGCATTATGCTAATAGAGCTCGTTATTAAGAAGCGCCGGGCTCGCGTGCTGCGGTTAATAGATTTCGTTCGCGAGGCAGGGCCGACGGGTTCCGCGTGATGCATCCGCGAATTCGTCGCAGTGGACAGAGTTCGATGGTACGGGATCGGACATGGCTGGAGCAAGGTCAAATAGGGGCTGATTTGCCATGATTAAAGGAGTTAAATAGCTGTTGTTAGGAGAGTCTGGGAAAGATTCGAGGAACGGATAATGGTCTGTGTGCAGGGGGATTAATGTGATGCTGTGTTTAGCGATTTAGCGTGTTCTGGAAGAAGCTCTTTCAGTTGCTTTTCTAATTCATTATGATTACGAGAGCGGTATAATAAGGGTGGATTTTGTTCAGAGTATTCGGATAGAGTAACTTGATCTATTTTCAGTTATGTAATTTTTATTTTCTAAAAATAACTTTGTTACAGATGTTCTTATTATCAATCTGTATATTATAAATAATTCGTTGTAATCATAAAGCATACATAGCGGTACTTGGCAACACGTTAATTCCAAATATTCTTTAATTGTGAATAGTAATGATAGATATTTGGCAACACCTTAACCCCAAGTATTCCTTAATTGCGAATAATCGATTATGGTAATGAATAGCTTCAAAAATGAGAAAAACATAAGTCTACCTAAAAGCAATAATAGAAAGAAAGATTTGATTTTATTCTCTACCCAATTGCATAATCTTAAGGCATCTAGAACGTCAGGAAATTATTATCTATAAATGTTAACGGTACTATACAAGTACTGTTTCGTTTATGATGCTTTAGTGTAAGTCGTATTAGTGGGAAAAAGATGGAACCATTATAGCTATCCCTCAAAATGTCAGCAGGATTAATAAATAACGTATTACATCGAATATGAGATGCATATTTTTACATGTTGTGATGCGTCTTATATTCGATGGAGGAGGTTGACGACTTCTAAATATAACGAAAGTGAATCTAAAAGTTCTTCTGATGATCAAAATGAATTTACAAAATCAGGAAGTGAAGATAATGGTTTTTCTGATGATGAAAGTATTTGAATAATAAAATATATTTTTTAGTTTCTTAAGTATATACATATTTTTGTCTATTTTACACTTTATCATAAAAAATACTTAATTGAGGTATTTTTTTTTATTTCTAGCTTGAAATATTTAGAGTGCATCTTGTAATCGATGTAATAGGGTAACTTCTTTCAGAGACAAATTACGGTACGAAGATCCAATTTCACCGGCTCGGGATCAAAATAGAGCGATGGAAGTCGAGCGAAATCGGCGTCGACCGGATGTTCACGTTCCTCGCGATCTAGTCATCACCGGGAACGATCCGCAGGAAATGATTCTATGGACGCGACCCAACAAGGCTATCGAGCATCTTGGTGCACGAAACAGGGACCGATCTCTCATCCCAGGGGATACAGATGAGCTGGCGCGATGAATACACTGCACAGAACACGGCTGACACGCTAAACGGTCGTCTTCGGCTCGTGTAAATAATTATTCATCCGGCGGATCCGATTTGCTCCGTTTCTCAATTAGCCCGGATCGGGTTTTGCGAGCAGAGCTAGGTGAAATAAGTGTAGGTACTCGCATATGTATTTGAAACAGATAAAGCTGATTGTAGACCAGCCTTACTTTCACTTTCGCACTTTTGTATTTTAACCCCTTATCTTATAATAACGAGTCGTACTCGTGACGCAGATTATAACTGAGTGGTTCCCAGTGGTTGATTCAGAACATTGACAACGAAATGAACAATAAAATCTAAAATTATTATGTGGCATTTCAAAGAACTTGCTATGTACACGCTTGAGGTGTCTTCGCGTACTCGCTGTATGTAAATTTAGTTATTTAATCTGTAACACCGAACAGATGTATTAAAATACAAATTACAAGCAAATTTTAAATCGTAATTGTAAAAGAAGGTTCAAAAATGCATGTACTCATTATCTGCATGTTCCGTCCCTTTTAAACAAGACTTTTGAATCCGCCCCTGGTAATATCCTGGAAAAAACTTTTGAATTCGCCCCTGGTAATATCCTGGAAGAAGGGTTGTACGTATCAGATGTTCGAAATTTATTTTACCAGGGAACTGTGATCAGTATGATGTAAAAAATAGGATAGAAAAGTTTATAGTACCTATAAAGTGTGTAAAGAATAATTATTAACTATTATTTATTCTAATTATATATTTACAATTATAAAATCATCACTCATTGCGTCTCTCGCATAACGCGAACGCTTGCGTCGTCGAAATAGCTGTAGGAAGTGGTGAGAATAACTCTGGGACAATTAAACGTGCAAAAAATACGACTATAAAGGGTGTATCATCGTAGATGTCTATTTTGCTTAGCTCTGGTCTCAACAGGAAGAGACGATAGCTTTGCTCATCTCCGTGCCAGTCGTTTCCGGTCACACTGAACCAGGAAGACGCTTCTAGTCTACGCTTTTATTTTTGTGACCGCGAACAGCGCGGCTGGTTTTCACGTGTAATAATATTCGCGGTTGAACCAAACGAAATGGAAACCCTTCAACCGCGATAGTAAAATGCAAACGAAATCTGTTGAGAGTTTGTTGCTGGTAGTTGCAGGAAGAAAAGGGAAAGTTCGATGATCGCACGGCTTTTGAACTGATCGTAAAATCGGCATTGAAATTACAAATGCAGGAGTGTCGTTTCCTTTAAGGGATTCGATAGGTTGAATCGCATGAATATCTAACGTTTTGTGGTTTGTTTCATTTAGAATTATCCTTCAAATCACAATTAACACTTTCAGTGGTATGGACGCATATATGCGTCTGACAGAAGTTGCTCGTAGGAACTATGTACGCATATATGTGATTGTCAATTTTCGTTTTCTTTATGACCTTTTCCGTGGCCACACATTTCGGCGTTAACCTTTTAGTGTTGACGAAAGTTACTCGTAGGGACCATGAACGAAAATATGCGTTTGCCAATTTTTTCGGTCTTTCGCTCACTGCAACGCGATTGTCAGTATGCGGGTAACAATACTTAATACTAACAATACGAAGCACTTAGGCCAAGAGTATTCAGCACTCAAAGGGTTAATTGTCACAAAGTTAGCAAAGCATCAGAATAAACGTACATTAGTACATTATTTCTCAACAGACGAACGTCATATCTAGAAAATGGGTCGATCAAAACGAAATCACCAGCGTAATCAACTGTACAATATTCAAAGCAAACTGATATACAACATGCAAAGCAAAAGACAGTCAAATTAGGTGATTCTCTGACCCATTATCGAGGAAGATTCACCTATCGTAAAGCGAGTCACTTGCTTCGTGTACGTTTACACTAATATCACAAATTCAAGAACACCTAACAGAACCCAATCACTCGAATCGAACCGATCGCTCAACCTAAACTGCACCGATCGCCACGGATAAACCGTGAAACGACAATGTCGAATCGAGCGGAAACAAAAAGCATCAACGTCGTACGTCCCGATGCGAGCGACGAATGGTCGGACAGGTGACAATCCTCAGTTACATCTGCGTGGCATCGTAGATAGCTGGTAGATCGGCGAGACACGTGAATGCGATAGCCGGTGCGTGGCAGGAATAAGGCATTAAAAAGCGTTATTTATCGGCGGATCTGCAGTCACGGCGAACACAAACGCGCAGACGATCGCGCTGCACGCCCGGTGTATTAACATTAAGATTCCCATCGTACGATACAGGCCGTCGGAGAAAGAAAACCGACTATTTTCGAGTGGCTGTCAGCCCAGGCTAAGACGCACGGCCGCCGCTCGTTTAGCCCGGCTCCCGGTCCACGGATATTACTGAACGCGATCGAACGACCGAGAAAATCGAGACCGCGACCGGTGCCGCCGCGGACCTCCTTATAATCCTCTTCTAATCTCTCCAATCAGGGAACGGGGGGTATTCGTTACACGCGTGGCACGTACTACTAATTTATGCCCGTGCCTCGAAAGTAAATACGACGGAAACTACCGGAGCCGAACGATCCCCCCCCCTCGAGCCACCAGGGATATCGTGAGAAAAAAATGTCGAGCCCTGAAAAAGCACGGGCCAGGGGCCGGTTTCGAAGCGAGGATGCACCTCCGCCGCCTGTTGCCGCTTTTCGGTGAGTCGGTTAATGTCAGAGGATTGGCTAAATGGATTTGGTACGGTCTGGGGACAGCGGGGATAATGGCGTCGATGTTGACTTTCTGTTTTTGGATCGCTGCGATCGGTTAAACCGCTTGAAATCGGGTGTGACTTCTTAGATGCAGTAGAACGTCGATTATGTGAACGCTGTTTGAAATAAACACGTATTATGTATTTTTTAACCCTTTGCACTGGAGAGGTGACTGTTAGTCGTCTATTAATATTAACTTCAAAGATTTTCAAGCGCAAAATATTTACTAAGATTCGCTTATGTTAAACTTCATTTAGTTCAGTTAAGTCATGTACTAAAATTTACATATATGATTATTTAACTTTCGGGTCTGACTAATAAACAAGCTAACTAAAGCCTGGAAATTCGCGAAACTATCATTTGGCGACTAACAGTCGCCTCTCGAGCGCAAAAGGTTAAACGATACTTTTACGAGGTTCTATGGTAACCTTAACTTGCAGGTTGTTTAGCTAAAATAATTATATGTAAAGTAAATATGGTAATTATATCAAATCACATCGTTAAATATAATAGGTGAAGTTTAGGGTAACGAATGTGCTTTTTATTTTCTTCGTATAGTTTTATAATTTCTATATTTCCTAGTATTTCTACTAGGTTTATCGAAATTGACGCTAATTGAGTAAGAATTATAAAATAAAAATACCACATTGATATGAAGACACACTTAAAGCTTCGAAAGAGAGATCTCAAGATGAAAAAGTCTATTTTCAATATACATATAAGTTGAAAACAAAGGGGTACGAATATTTAATTGTTAAAGCCATGGATATACAATAAATGACTGCATTGTACAACATTGGTACCAACCTCCATGAATCTCTTAAGTTTTACTTCCCAAGACCAGAAAAATATTTTTAACTCAAAAAAAAAAGAAAAGAAATAGACGTTCACCTAAACAATTTCATCCATATCTCCTAACCTAACCGCGGAAGGATCCTTAACCAAAGTTACACCCTCGTCCCGTTAAATTCCACTTCCTCTGAAAATGGAATCTGCAACCCAGTTCTGTCCTCGTCATCCGAATAAAAGGATCGGTTCGCCGGGCTTTCGCTGGTCGACGAACGTTTCGTAGCAACCGATGGGAATATTTTATGACAAATAGGGTTCATTTCCAGGTTATTTATTTATAAAGCCGCAAACAGCGACGGATATCCACGGCCGGACAGCATTTCCGCGAAGCTGATCCCCGCGCGTGCGCGTGTACCTACGTCCCCGACGCAATAAAAGGCGGGAAGGAAAAAATTGGTCGCAGGACATAAAGTGTCGGTATTTCAACGTCGTAAAGTTTTCTCGTTATCCTGCCGGTATCCGGATGCAGCGTCCATCTTCAGCGAATATACATAGAAAGGAAACGCGGGGCGTGGAAATCTCGCGGTTTCTCGATTTTCATTCAACGCGGCCCGCCGTATGCTCGTCTACCGGAGAATTATGCGTAACACGTTGGCAGCGTGTGGACATTCTTGCCGCATCGACTATATACTTTTTTCGCTGTCGCTTTTTATTGGCACGAGCGCCGCCTGAAATGAGATGCATGGATCTGTGCCTCTTTCCGAGATACAGGATTCGACGGAGATTCCAACGGGAAACCAGCGGTAACGTCTGTTCAGCCTCGACTGCTTCACGGTGATATTCCTTTTCCCCGATTCGTTTTGTTCAACCTTTTTATGGGCATAAAGTCCGTTGTCGTGTGTAACGTTTTCATTATGCATTCGAGTTTTCGTCGAGGCCAACGTCGGGGCATTTTTGTTACTAATAGACACACGGCGATGAAATAATTTGCAATGTCGCGTTGATTTGTAAAATGATGAATTCATCGGGTTCCTGCAAATTTTATACGGTGTCGCATTTAACGTACCATAGATTTCGTTTTATTGTGTAACAATCAATACCTATCAACGATTCTAATTGTTTGGCGACGAAACAAAATTGGCCGTCATTATACATAGAGTGACTTAATAATTTTCAGTATTTTTTGATTGAGCAAACAACCATAGGAATACGCTAAATAATAGCCTTGTTCACACCAAAGTTCTACTACTTTACATCGAATTACGCAAACTAGATTGTACATACAGATTATTTTCTGCTGCGCCTTCCTTTAGAATTTCTGCCTCAAATTAACTGCTTCACACGTTAATATCGTTGTAATTCACTTTTCCAATACAGTAGATATTATTAAATAAAGTATTACTACTACCATTTTTCTGAATACTAAAATGAAAAAGAGAGAGGTCTTTGGAATATTACGCGTAATGGTACACTTCTAATAAGTACCCCTCTATCTACATTTCTGTGATGGTATCGATAACACGCAGAAAACCCGAGTTAAAAATGGCTTTCTTTCGATCAACCTTGATTCTTCCCCCGATCCATCATCCTTTATAACAGAGTTCCTATCCGCAACCCTGTTCCACGCATAAACGTCCATCTCAATGACAACGCAATTACCTCGCACGAGGCGATCATCCGCTTATTTACGCGACCTCGAAGCGAGCTTAAACGCTAAACGTCGATCCTCTTCGCCAACTGTTCATTAAGCAATGCCCCAACGCAAACTATAAAACTGTCTATTCACCAATAGAACCGTCCATGGACACCTTGTCTGCCAGAAGGGGACGGAAGAAGACGTTCCCTTTCGATTGGCCCTCGTAATTTGCATTATGCGCGTTCAAGGGGAACACGGTCTACACGGTCGGGCCGAACGGGTGTCAGGGAACAGACGTTCGTGGCACGATACAGATTTTTATGAGCAACGTAAATCTTGCGACGGGTGTAAGAAGCGGCTTGAAAACGTGAAAGGCGCGGCCAATTCCCTAATGATCCTGATTTATCACCGATGGCTTGTTCCGGTTAGTCATTAGCCCGCGCAACGCGCACCAGCAGCCCTTCCGAGGACCTCACGCGGGATGCGTAAGCTGAACATCGAGAGGCATCGGTTCTTCTTCTGTGACACGCCGATTGGCCGTATTTCACGGCTTCCCTCTGCGTCGGATTCGATTTTTTACGCTTCCTTTCGCGGATTTGGAATTAAAGGAACAAGTTTCGGCGATCTTCGTGATTGCTTCGGTGATTGCTTCTCCTCGAAGTTCGAAAGGCGAGCTGGTGATGGATAGATATTTTTTGGATAGTAATACGTTCTTGGCTCTTTAAGTTTTAGTTGCTACGTTGACGCGTTGAGAATATACGTCAGACTCGAGTAACTGAATTTATTATTTCAGGGTTCTATTACTTCTCGGATCTCAACTAATATTATAGTACTTTCACTGTCCAAGGCAAAATTGTTTATAAAAAAATTTGTACATAAATCGCTTCTTAAAGCAAAAATATATGATTTTTAATTTCAGACACTTCTGACCCAGATGAAAGGGCTGTAAATGTATTAATGAGTTATTTTATGAACGTTAGTGTTCTAGGATGAATATTTGTGTTGTTATTATTATGCCGCGTCCACGCTGCTGTTCGCGAGCTGTGTTCGCCAGCAGTGTGGACACTTTCGCGAACAGCGAACACTGTTCGCTCGGGAAGCGGTACACCAAAGGAATTGTTCACGAGTTCGAAGCGTGTCTGGACGCGTTTGTAACAGAATTTTATGGAATTCGACTAGCTCTCAATTGTCGTCAGTTTCTACCAAGCATTTTTCACAGTCTTCGTATGACATTCTGCTAAAGTTTTTAAATCCATTTTCGTTTTGTAATAATTTGTTCACTAAACTGATTCCACCAGAGGTTTTTCTTGTTGTAAACACTTGTCTTTGCCAACATCGACGCTCTCTTTTTTTTCTATCATTATTTGTTTTTATTATATAATATGCAGATGCTGCGAGTAATAGATTTTGTTCAGACATTTTTAAAGTCTGTACATTGACATCCGTATGTGGCAAAAGTTAATAGCGAACTGCCCATGAATTCAAAGCAAACAAGCTCGTAACTGTTCGTGAACTGTTCTTTTCAATGTGGACGCGGCATTACAGTAGCAATTGTGTGGGACACATATGAAGAACAATTTACAAATTTTATCAATCGAAGCTTAATAACCACAAGATAAATAATTTTAAATTATTTGTAAAGTGATGATACCAGTAAGTGATATCTAATTATACCTAATTGTATAATTTCAAAATTTACCTGTTATTTCAAACACAAGAAATTGTTTATAAAACGTGTTACATTTATATTGTACAGTATAACTAAATGTTCGTGAAGAGATACAAACCTGGCTAATTCTGTGAATTAAACGATCATTCAAGTGGTATCGCTAAACAGTTCATAAAAACTGTAAAACATGATTTTACCTCCTTATACTTATCTATTTTCCGTGCAATAAATTAATTCTTCCGCTATCACAAGCGGTATCCAGTTCTTTCTTGATGAGTCACCTTCTTAACTTTCGTTCGCTTAGAAAGCTATAACATTGAAGTATGAAACTGATAGTTCGTTCGAGGAGAAAGACCTGAGTGACGAATAAAACGAGTCTTTGGAAACAGTTAGATCCCTGTAGTCGAATAAAACTGGTGACAAATTGATGCGCGCGATAAAACAAATTTCCTCGAAGAGAAAGCAACGAACTGAACGAATGGACAAACAGACTCAATTACATGTGTATTTCCACTGCGTACCGGTCAAAATAAACATTTTATTACTATTTACTTTCCACGGTAAATTGCCCAAGTCTCTCTCTTTCTGTTTTTCTACGTTTCGCTACTGTTAATTTCTTTTGCCATCGAATTTCTTCTTTCACATAATCAAAAACACACGAAGAGAAAAGGTTCACGCCATAAATTCGGAACCGAAGACCGTTCGTTAAACAGAAATTACAAGCTTGATTTCCATTAACGCTGAAGTAACAGAAATTTCACAAAAATACTTCCCGTTACCTCACTCAAATCATATTCATTGTTAATCATGCGCGGATGTTTTAGCGCGACTATCTTTCAACATTGTGTAGCGAGGAGAGTAGTCTTTGGTCTGTGACGTTGAGAAATTAATCGACTCAATTATGTTACCAGCGATTCTGGTATTATTAACTAATTTCTTATAGTATTTCTTACTTTCTATGAAAGTAATAATCTATGAAAAGTAAAATAATAATAAGTAAAAAAAAAAGTAAATAATTCTATGAAAGTAAAAAAAGTATAGTCATTCGCTTCTACCCTATTTCACATGCATTGTCCTGATTAATATCTTCAACTATCTAAAGATTCTAAAAGATTCTGAATTGAAGTTGCAAAGCGTTAAATGCAAAGGCACTGAAATAATTTGCACACCTAATATTAACACTAGATTTACGGGCATTTCTTGTGCATTTATTTCGAACATATGTGTACTAAGAAATAGATATACAGTGGCTCCAAAAAGTATTCGTACGCTATGTCACAAATAAATTCGTTTAACCCTGAAATTCTGAGTCTGATACAAGTATTTGATAAAACTTTGTGGGTATGTAGATCGTAATAGTATACGTATGAATTAATCTCTTCTTTTCATCTAAGTACCATTTTAAAGGGGAGAAACCAGCGTTGAGGTTTCTGAGTTTCCTCTCATTTTTTAAAGATAACTTTATAATGGTACTTGATGAAGCAAAACCGTTCAAATAGAAAACGTTTAATTTTTAATACTCTATCGCCCTGTCATAAAAAAAGAATACAGAAAAGCTTGTACTCAAAGCGTGAACAATCACTGAAACTTTGAGATTCGTTATCAACCCTCTCAAAAGATATTTTGCCGCCAAAAAGATTGCTCCACGCAGGACACACCATGCTCTGTACATGCATAAAGTTTCATTAAAATGAGAATTTCAGAAGTAGATGAATTTTCTTATAATACAGTGTACGAATACTTTTTGGAGTCACTGTATTTCAGTGCAACGAAAGGAATTGTGAAATAATAAACAATTTTTAGGTACAAATAGTAATTTTAAGACGTCTAGGATGTAATCAATAATCAAAGGAATGATATTCGATGTGGAATAACTCCAATCGCTTGTTCTAATAATAATATACGACATCTTATATACAAATTCCACACCACGAGTCTGACTCGTGGCTTTCGTTTATGGCACAAATCCTTTACCAGGAGTCACTCGTGGTTTTCGTTTATGGCACAAATTCTTTACCACGAGTCAGACTCGTGGTTATAGGTCAAAGGGTTAATAGCGTAAGGCTCCGAATAAGAGAATAATTGTGTGAATATACCGTATAAACGAACTGCCGACAAACGGGTAAACAATGTATCGCGTTCTCAGCATGTTTCGATAATCGCGTGCGACAAATGACATTTCACGAGCATATCACAGAGCATGCCTATCAATCTTGGCGAAGAAAACGCTGTAAAAGATGCCTGTGTAGTCTCAGCCAAACCGTCACGTTCCCTTGACGCTGGTGGGAATCGAGCCGTCAATCTCACGGGAAGGAGAAGGAACAGCTGTCGTGCATCAGATACCCAGGCGACGAAAGTGCGTCGGCGAAGATACTATCTGAAAGAGGTTCAGGTGTAAATTTTCAGCCAGGTCAACGATAGACGCCGATGCTTTGAAGCTCCTTAGGGAGATCTGCATTAGCGGCCGGGTTAATAATCTGTCACCGGCACCGCTAACGTGCTATTAAGTGGGCGTCTATGAACCCGCAGGCTTTTCTATGGGACACCGTCGTTGCGAACGGTGCGATTCAAAGGGGGAGAGAATCTGCCGACGAAGCATCGGCGGTGGCTCGTAATCACCGTACATCAGCGGGCTAATTAATAATCACGATGTGTATAATTGCATGTGTATACAGTACCAGCCAAAAGTGTGAAATCGTCTTCAGAGTTGCAACTATTTTATAAATCTCTCATATTGTAATTGGTTAATATTGTAGGCTAAAAGCACGCTAAGTGCGGTAAAAAGTTATTTTGGAGAAATATTCTAACAATGATCTAAAAATTGTACACTAACAGTTAATCAAAAGTTTGTACCATAATTCAGTATTATTTTTTTAACATTTGTTAACTTGACTGCACGCGTTTTAAAGAGTTGATCTTGAAATAGTTGAGAACTTAAATCATTGTTTCTTGAGTTATTGTTTTCTTGAAATGACAATAATAAGCAGTAGAATCAAGTAAGGGAATTTACATTTAAATTTTGCTAAGCTGAACTTTAGCACCATTAAAGTTGTATTTAGATATGCTTTGTTAAACATATTCCACTTTCACTCTTGTTCTTAAAACTTATTCAGTAGAGTTTAGAGATCTTTGTACCAACACTGTTAAGAGTAAAGCCTTGTTACTCAAAAGTTTGTTACTCAAAAAAATTTTACTGCTACTATCTGTTACTGTAGGAATTACAGGTATAAATTTTTGCTCCGAACAAAAAATGTAAAAAGTAATTACCTGTGTACAAATTTTTCCTACTTTCGACTATATGTTTAAAATTTATATACAATCAATTACATGCGTGTCAACATAAATGAACGAAAATAAAATTCATTATAATCACAAATGTGTTTATGGCTGTGTCAAAATAAACCCGGAGTTCTCTGTTCGTGGGTTAAATCGCTGAACAATATTTTATCTGCTTGAAATCAATATTGCCAATGTTAACAATAGTTTCCTTTATTGTTATAGATTTCTTATTGATGAAGTTTCCTAAGACAACGCCATTAGGAATTATCTTTTTACCCATTCATACGTTTCTTTGAATTCAAGGTGATTCCATAATTTCTTTTTGCCTCGTTCATACGTCTCTTTGAATTCAGGATGATCTCATAATTTCATTTTCTCTCATTCATACGTTTCTTTGAATTCAGGATGATTCCATAATTTTTGGCCGACAATGTATGTAATATATGACTATGTAACGGGCAATTCTACGGTCTCCGATCGAAATAAGTTTTCGCTTGTTTGCTGAGACACGCGTATTCGTAAGTTATGCACGACTCCGTAGTGACGATCGTAATTCACAGCAAATGAGCTGGAATCGTCCGTTTTCGTAATTGGCGTTATTTGTAAACGAGAAGGCAATTTTGCACATTATTACGGTGAGATAATTAACCCTGCAACGACATACTACTTTCTGAATCGTTAGATGCAATGTTTATTTATTCATTTATTAATACACGGATAGGATGCATTGGTAATTACGCTGGAATACAATATTAACTATTAGGTTGGAGGGAAAATTCTGTAGGTAATTTTTCTTGTAAATAAAAAAAACATCTGGCTAGTGAGTCATTGGGAATATATTTTTGTTTTTCTTTTACCTCCTGTATAATATAAAAGGAGTCCTTTTTTACCGTTCATCATTTACTTGTGATATTTAAAGTGAAAAACATGTCAGTAGATAAAGTGCATTTACGACACTGCATTTTGTATGAATTCCAAAAAGGAAGCAACGCATCGGTTGCATGTAAAAATTTATGTTCGGTATTTGGAAAAGATATTGTAAACGTTCGTACTTGTCAAAGATGGTTTAGCAAATTTCGTTTCGGGGATCTGAGCCTCCAAGAAAGTGATCGATCTGGACGACCATCCAAGATCGATAATGATGTTTTGCGATCCATGTTGGAAAATAATTCACATTTAACAAGTCGAGAAATTGCAGAAGAGTTTGGCATTCATCATACAACTGTTGGAGATCACATTAAATCTCTTGGGTTTGTGTTAAAGCAAAGTGTTTGGGTTCCACATGAATTAACGGAAACGGAAAATACGACAGAACTTTCCCTCCAACCTAATAGTAATAAGTAGACAGACTAACGATAATTGATGCTTAAAAGTTAATAAAGAACTAGTGAAGAAGTCAACCGACGCATATATTCAAGGGTCTTTCAAATTTAGCGCGATTTTCTCATCTTTAGAGCTTGCAAAAATGTCTGGAAACGTAGGTGCATAGTTTCGTCACTAAATTGAAATATTTGAGAGAAATGAAAAAAGTTTCATATTAGCACTTACTTTTCAATACACTAATAACAATCAGTACCTTAATCGAAGTCACCTGGCACCCAGTACGCCATCGCAAGGTTAACTTTGCTGTTTCAGAAAATTATTAGCTGTTATATGTTACCGGTCATTGGACTACAAGTAATTACACTGATAGACGACATAAAACGCGAATTAACGTTTAACATTTTAATTTTATACCCGATTCATTAAATTAAGAAGCTCACAAAGACTGAAGCTAGAACTTCTAACAGGATTATATTTTACGTTTCCAAGGCAATCACGCTTCAATTTTTCATAACTTAGAAATTCAAGCTTCTGTTTCTATCATAATCAAAGCTCGCTTCCTGTATACCTTGTTTACCCCGGGTAAAAAGTGCGACCTGCAAATATTTGAATTCCTCTATGTATCATAATCAAAGCTCGCTTCCTGTACACCCTGTTTACCCCGTGTAAAATGAGCGACCTGTACATTTTTTAACTCCTGTATCTATCAGAATCTTATACCTATCATAATCAAAGCTCGCTTCCTGTCCATCTTGTTTATCCCGTGTAAAAAGTGCGACCTGTAAATTTTTGAATTCCTCTATCTATTATAATCAAAACTCGCTTCCTGTCCATCTTGTTTACCCCGTGTAAAAAGTGCGACCTGTAAATTTTTTAATTCTCGTATCTATCATAATCAAAGCTCGCTTCCTGTACATCTTGTTTGTCCCGTGTAAAAGTGCGGCCTGTAAATTTTTTAATTCTCGTATCTATCAGAATCTTATATCTATCATAATCAAAGCTCGCTTCCTGTACACCTTGTTTACCCTGTGTAAAATGAGCGACCTGTTCATTTTTTAATTCTCGTATCTATCAGAATCAAAGCTTGCTTCCTGTACACCTTGTTTACCCCGTGTAAAAAGTGCGGCCTGTAAATTTTTTAATTCCTGTATCTATCATAATCAAAGCTTGCTTCCTGTACCTCTTGTTTACCCCGTGTAAAAAGTGCTACCTGTAAATTTTTTAATTCATATTCGGAATATTTGGTGTGACTCCGACAATATCAGGTTCTTCGTTTCTCGCGGCATAACGATATCTGCTCACGGTGAAGAAAAATGTCGACCTCATCATAGGTGGAACACCGCCGGAGAAAAGATAAAGCTGGCCGTTGGAAAATTTCGTAACATACGAGGAATTCACGCCTCATAGCGAACGGTACTTCACTCGGAACGGCAAAACGGAATTCGTCGTCACAGACGGATAGGAGAGCGCAAAATGTCCCGGCTACATTGCCGTATCTATTTTCATCCAACATGTTTTAGATGCTCCACTATTGAATCCGACAGGCGAAACGAGTCGCGCATCGGCTTATGGCAGAACAGACCGACGGAATACACGACCGGAGAGGAGTGATGTTGCTTGTGTTGTTAAACAACGGGACCTGTGAGGTGTTTGCTGTGTTTTCGTTTTCGTTTTCTTTATCGAACTAAATACACTGTCGTTCAGATAACGCATAAACGAATTCAGATAAATAACGTGTTGATGCTATTGCCAGGTAATGTACCTAAAAATTGTATATCTAGTAATATAACAGATCTTTTTAATAAAATCAATACTTTCGTGTAATTTTTGTTAGAACAATTTTTTCAACGTTACTTTTCGTTAATGCTGGAACATTAAAGTATACTTATTTGCAGCAAAGAAATGAAATTGGAAATTATATATTTTTTGATATAAGGGAAATCTTTGTTTATGCTTCTTACAGAAAATCATAGTGAATTTCTGAAAATGTACCACAGTAAATTTACAAAGCTGCTATAGAAATATACGAATTTGTTATTTTGACCGCTTTACCAGGTTTAGCGTTTAAAATTGAACGTTACATTATTCAACAATATTATACTACTTGTAAAATAATATAAATCCGAGGAGGAAACTACAGTTATATCAAAGAATCAATTCTTCTCTTTATTACATTTCTTTATTTCACGGAATATAATCAGGAATGATAAATTCCATGCACTAATAAAAAAGGAAGTTCAGAGGATATTGAAATCAAAATTTATTAGAAAAATAACGATAAATTCACGGTTGGATTTATCCAGAAATATGATCTAACTATTTATCGATTTTGTGAGTTATTATAAGTGTTCTGGTACTTTTAGACGGTAGTGTACGTTAAAATTTCTGATAAAGTTTCGACAAGAACACATGCATATATTCAACTTGTCTACTTGTAAGGTTTGAATCTTTTATATATTTAATACCAGAAGTACCAATCAGACTAAAGTAATCCGTTAACAAATTGTACTACCAGTGTAATTATCCTTAGTTTAAAATAACATTAACGTTATATTGTGCTTGAACTGATGGTAGATTAATTTTTAGTGATTGTTTGTTACTCAGAAGAAAGTGAACTATTCACCAAGATTTTAAGATTAGTGAAGAGCTTACAGAAAGGATAGTATTGGTGTTGAATTTTTAAAACCTTAACATTTCCTGAAATCGTTCTAAAATTATGTAAAGATAATTTTGGCTCACCAGATTAACATTTTACTTCTATCTAACATCACAGACCATTAACCCGAACATTTTTATTCCAAACGTGTTTCTATTCCATTGAAAAATCTCATTAACTTTAAACAATCGGTAAAGAAATTATTGCTAATAGTCTGCTCTATCTTTCCAATTTTATGTTAAAGTACCATTTTTCTATAGATTAAGATTTCTTTTTAATGAAACTAGAGAACGACTGATTGTAATAAAATTCGAGGAACGCAGCAGGGTCAATTTTGACACAAATTCATTTATTAAATCTTACACAAACCTTACTCAAAAACGCACAAAACACTAAGAACAATTGGTGACGAGAAAGTTCAAAAAATTCTTAAAATTCCAGAACACAAATACCTATATAACACAATAAATCAAACCCCCGAATTCCGATAAACGTGTCTCGAATCGATCCAATCGTATCAACCATGCTAATCATCCGCCATAAATAAATCCAGCGAAACCAAAGAAGCATCCCGGAGGGAAACCGTATCACGGTGATATGTAGTCTCAGCCAGAGGACATGAACGTCGTGTAAAATGATTTACAGGTCGCGAGTCGATAGACGGTGTTCGTGGTTCGAGCAACGATGCAAGACGAGTCGATGCGCTCTTATCGATGCCACAGCGACAGGAGGATGTCAATGTCGAAGGATACGAAAAGAAAGATCGCTGATCCCCGTGCTTCCCTCGATTCAGGGCAACGTGACGGCGAGCTCGCCCCTGGCGCCGTGGCCTGTTTAATTTTAAGGCATTACGCGTGCAGGCGGCAGCCTGGCCCAGGCTAAAGGGTACCTATCCTCTGGCCCACGGTATTTGCTGAGATATTATCGCGAAAAGGGGCAAGGGGAGAAGCCCTGGGTAACGAGGAGGGCGTGACTGTTCCTTCGAGCCGGGTCCCTGGGATGCCTCCGACACCGTTTCGCGAATTAGCCCCGTCTCTCATCATCGTCGTACATCGGGAAGCAGGGAAGTCGTCGTGACTTGGGGGCTGCACTTGGGAATAAGCTAGATGCGCATCCTTTTCTACGGAATCGTACGTTACCGAGTGTGTAAGTTACACGTTTGACCCCACCTGATTTTTCGTTAAAAAATATGAAAGATTTGGAGAAAGAAGTTGTACCGATTTGCAATAATCGTAACTGTTGGAGTTATATTTAGAATTGCGTGTTTGAATATAATTGAATTGGCACTTTTTGAATTTATCAGTATACAGCACCCCTCGGCTTTCGCACAATTAACTATTTTGCACATTTTTAAAAATTCAACTTTTTAACACTAGAACTACCAGAGCAGTCAAAATGACCAATTCTTGATTACTCATAGCAGCCTTATAAATTCATTGTGGTAAAGCTTTCAAAATTTACTATGAATTTTTGCAGAGAGCGTAAATAAAGATTAGTTTTCTATGTATTTAGTTATCTTTTCATGTAATTTTCAGTTTGATCTCTTCGATGCAAATAAGCACACTATAATTGTCGGTAGTCCTAGTGTTAAGCATCTGTGGTCGGATGTCCTCTCTGAGGGGACATCGTGAGTCGAGCAGACTACTAGGCTCCCTCCTCTCAGGGGACATCAGACTTTAGCCATCAGACTACAATGTTATTCCAATCAATACTTTAAAGCACAGTTTTTGATGTATATTTTTTTACATCCTTCCACTTTCGAACATTCAACATTCGCATACACTTTCAGGAACCAATTATGTGCAAAATTCGAGGGGCGCCTGTATTCGCACTTTCTATATCACAATATAGAAGGCACACAACGCAAACAATAGTTTTGCCGAACTAAAGATGTCACGATTAGGCTACTTTACATATTCGGCTGTTATTTCTGACAGTAACACGTGTAGCAAAAGCATTTCTACATTTGTGTAGTATGATTCGTTCCCCTTTACACTCGAAAGGTGACGCTCGGTAATCAAATAGCACCAATTTCATAAATTTTCAAATGCAAAGGGTTAAACAGTCATATCCATAAATTTTAGTACTATCTATCCAAACTAATTTTTAATGCGAACCATTTAATTCCGATACTTTGCATTTCATTCGACTATTGAGAGTTCTCGATTGCAATAGGTTAACCTTGCAATGGAATACTATTTTTCTTTGAATTGGCAACTGTTAAAGTTTTCAAGGTTCGCCGTGGATTTTTATATGTTTTGAGCATATGAACAATTCTAGAAAAGTTTGTTGAAATACCTTTAGGTAGATAGTTTTAAGTTAAAGCTAAGTTTAAACTTATAAAATTGGAATGTTCAAAAGAAGGTAAAGGAGTTTCATATCTGTACTGGTACACGTTTAGTTTTGGGTCGTGGAAGATCGAGCCATGCAAGATTAAGATGTTTTATCAGTGGGAAGATACTTTAATTTGTACTGCGGACCATATCATTAAAAAATCTCATAATTTTGATAATCTGATAAAAGAAACAACTGTTAGTAATAGCCTGTTTAATCCTGTCAAAAATCATTTTTCTACAAATTAGGAACTCTTTTCGATGAAATTAGAGGACAACTGATTATAACAAAATTTTTGAATGAAATTATGTTCTAAATAATAGTGACCGTATAGAAGCTGGTTTACTATGGTTAGAGTGATGGTATAGGTTATCGGATTCTGTAATTTTCTAGAAACTTCTATCGATATTTTGTACATGTAAAATTTTAGATACTGATATTTTTATTCCGTTTTTGCTCTGGTACAACTTTTTGTAAGCGATATGGTGATAGAGACTTGTTCTTCGATGATGCTTCCACGTTAAAATTGTAGTTATCTTTTATTTATCGAAAGCGGGCGAAAATGCAACAGATACATTACTTGTCAGTGCGGCGCTAGTTAACATCCGGTTGACATTGATGGATGCACACATGAAACGTTCAATGATAAAGCATTAACGGAAATAGCTAGAGGGCTTGGTAAATAGGACAGAAAGTTGAAATATACAAGGGGGCAGAGAAAGCAGAGTGTCATCGATGAGAAAGTAAACCTGAAGAAAAGAAACAATTATGATGTTTTTAGAAACATCGGTCGCAAAAACGTAAAATTCGCTCCACGCTTTAAGACAATTTCCCTATTCGAGAATTAAAAAACGCAAATTAAGAATCAAATCGAATAGAGAAACTTGTAGGTATGCTTAAGCTTCTTTTCAAATTAACCCTTTGCACTCGGCTGTCCCCTCTCATGGGACATGGTAATCCTAGCATATGATAGTTTCGCAAATTTTCAGACGTTAGTTCAGACCCGGACGTTAAACAGTCATATATGTAAATTTTAATATACGAATTAACTAAACTAAATGAAGTTTAACATAAGTGAATCATAGTAAATATTTCGAATTTGAAAATTTTTGAAGCTAGTATCATTAAACGACTAACGGTCACCTTTCGAGTGCAAAGGGTTAACAAACGAATATGCATTAAAGTATAGCTCCAATTAGAGTTCGTGCTACGATTGAAACAAGAATCCCCTTATACCTGAGCCGCATATACGCCAGGTTTTTATCTGCGGATGAAATCGCATAGTACGATTATGATATTTGCATACATTTCTTTCTGGCTGCGAGCGATCGATATTCGCGTTGTAAACGAAACCTTCTATTCGAGGCGATCATCTCCGATTTTAATTCGCGACTACGAGAGAAAGAGGAGGCGCGGTGCAGGCTGTGTTTTGCAGCGACCCGGACACGTTAATTTACACCGCGATCGAGCACGTATCTCTTAGACGCGACCGGCAATAATTAATAAAGTCTCTTGCTCGACCGTTTCGCGGTGCGTTAAAGGCGTGCCTCAAACTACCAGAGTACTTGAATTGCTTGTCGTTTTTCCCGCAGACAAAAATCGAAGGCACGTGTGCTGGTATACTAGGTGATTCAAGGTACAGTAGCGGACAAAAGTTTAAGACCAAAGGGTAACAAAAAAATTAATTAATTAAGAAATAACAATAAGATATAAATATTATATTATCTAATGTTAATAAGAAACAAAAATCGTATTCTATGCAAATCAATAAATAGTATTCTACCATAATGACGATAAAAATAAGTATATGAATAATATTTGCATATTATAAAACTATGTTTTACATTGTTCTGCCGTCTTAAACTTTTGTCCGCTACTGTATATGTGTTAGCTTCTTGTTTGAGAGCTGAATGCGTTTGCAATCGATCGAAACAGAATAACGTGTGATATAATATAGGATAACGTAGAATTTTTTAATTTAATACTGACCGTGGGTATCTGGTACCTACATCCGGTATCAAGATAAAAGTTGTCTTTATTCATTTTAATAAAACCCTTCAAAAAAAAATTAAAAACCTTTAAATACCGATTAAATTCAAATTCTTAAAGAAAGTTTTTCGAATATTTTAATAAGATTAGAAGAAAAATAGTGCAAGTTATGAAAGTATTTAACCCTTTGCGGACGAGTGTCGGATATATTCGCCCAACTCTCGCGCTGCGGCTGGCGTTTGTCTGTCGTAAACGACAGGTATAAGATACGCATGGATATACTAGTCTAAGAAGTCAAGTTGGCCTAAATTTGTTTGTTTATGATTTTGTTAGATTTTATGAAAAACTTATTTAAATACAGCTTTAGTTTTTATAACACAAATGCGCGACGTAACTATTTTCTTTACTGCTCCGTCCGCAAAGGGTTAATATGATAGATGTAAAATACTTCCACGCCCGACATTAAAAGAGCTGAGTAATAGATGAAAATTTGAAAAAGTAGAAACATATGAAAGAATTAAGCTCTTAATACGGTTTATTTGTAAATCAAGACTGTTTGTTTTATCGAACATTTGTAAATGCAATTTCATTTATCAACACTAGCAGTCTACATCTTATCGACAGGTTACCGGCATCCGATACGGGTAGTGCTTCAAGAATCTAATCAGATATGCTTTATATATAAATAATATTGAAAAATCCCTCGAAGGCCTGAAGATACAATATCTTAATATACCAGGCCTCTCCAGCATTTCCATAGATTAATCTTCGAGCAGCAAGAATGCAGGGCTCGTTCGTTAAGGAGGAAGTCGACAAGAATCACTTTCGAATAACCGTGTAATTATACGTCGCTGAGGATATAAAACGGACATACTGTTGAAAGTTTAGTATACTTAGCAGCGGTTGCACGTACGAGATATAAGTTCGATATTGCTTTTGCGTGCAGAAGCACCGGATTATTATCGACTCACAACGATCGAAGCGTGCCGACGATTTCGTGTATCGAATTTATAATCGTTTTTGGACGAGCTCGAGAAGCACGTGTCTATCGTTATCGTAAAAAGTTACCGAAATCCAATTGTTAAATATACGCTGTACCAAATTCATACTGTGAACTTTAAAATACGGGTTTTGCACTTCAAATTCACCCTTCTGCAGATCATGTTCATCTTTCTGCGAATCAAATTCATCTTGTGAGTGAGTTTGAACAATTCAAGCCTCCACAAAATTCATAAAATGCGTGATCGTATCAGTCGAACAAAGCATGCTTCATTGTTTCTACCACCATCCTCTGCAACCATGAACTCCACTGAAAAGGTTCCTTTTTTTCAAATTAAATTCTGTGCAAGAAATATTCGGCAGAACCATTATAGACGAAACTATAAATAAGTATTTTATCTTCATTATTACATACAGGCAATATTTTTGAACAATAACGTTACATTCGATTTTGTTTTTATTATTATTTTATTATTAACTGGAGTTATTGTTATCTGGAGCGCAAAATTTGTATTTCACTCTCTTAATAACGAGATTTATTATATGTACTATCAGGTAGGTGTTTAACGCGAATCCTGATAAATCCATCCAAATCGCTGATTATTTGGATATATTTTGATTATATAGAGACAGAATGACGTTGGTCGGTGATTTGCAAATGTAAAGTAAGTTCAACAATTTCTGAGGACACTGACGCCGTTTGTTTATAAGCCGCGTCATTTTTCAGTGTTTGATTATCTTCCAGCGTGTATAGTTGACGGATTGTTTGCGTACACCTTCAACGGCATCGCTTCAACGAGTAATCTGACTTTGAAATAGTTTATCGACCTGAGCGTTTACATTTTTCCTTATCACATAACATACACATGCGATTCCTTGCCTTCGCGTGGTCAGTTCTTCTGTGGTCAATTTTTTGGTACAATTATCACATAAAATATGAGAAACAATTCACAGTAAACCAATAATAGGATTACCTCAATCTAACGTTACAAATACAAATAAAACAAGAGTTTTCAATATTTCAATAAGGACAAAAAACCAAATACCGTGTTATAACTCAAAAAATCCTTGATTATACGACCAGTATCATACACTCAAGGCACGTATAGATTTTTAAGATCAACTAGTATCAGAATGATGAAGGATCTAAAGTTATACACCTTGAAAACCTGAATCAGGATTCTCAAAGGTCTGAACTTTGAAGAACTAGATTAATGTTCTAAGGATCAGATCCTGGGTCTTTCACTTTAAACAAATTAATATTTAAGCCTTGGAAATTTAAATCAAAAAACTAGAGATCCTGGACCTTAGATCACCTAGACCTAGACACTTGGGATCTCGTTTTCCACGTGTCGGATACCAGTTTCGTTGTATTTTATATGCAATAGATTAATATATTAAAAATAAGAGTATCTCAGAGATAACAGAACAGAAGTTCGTTGACTTTTACGTATTCGTACTTGGTTGTTTCATGTTTCACCAACCTGTAATGATATGGATAGGATATATTACGAAACTCTGTTTGAATTATTCTCGTCTGTCCAACCTGAGCTATTCTGTATCACGTTCAACGGCATTACCTTATTGTCATGCGTATCGTATACCGACTTTTGTAGAACTTGAACTTGTGCTTATTAAATGCTTCGGCTCTGATATTCTATAATTGCACGTTATCAATCTTTAATTAACTTCTCAAGTTGTGCAAGTACTTTTGTTCGAATGGCGCAAAATCTGTGCCTCGTAAATTACGAAACAACAGCATAATTGTCTCATGGGACAATCGGCAGGTGTTCTTAATCAATTTTGATCGGGTCTACATATTTACTTTATATAACTTTTGATAACGAAACTTTTTATACTATTTGATCATTTCAGTCAGTATACAATTAATATACTGATTATATTAGTAAAATGTGTACATAATGGTTTGGATAGGCTTTACAAAAGGAAACTAACAAACAAATTCGAATACGATATTTAAACCTGACAGGTAGCCGAATCACGAATTCAACCAGAATCTTATCGCTCACTACTAATGGTCCGTTAAGAAAAATCGTGTCGATGCAGGTGGTTACGTAAGAACAGTGATCCAGTTACCGCGGATAGTTGTTAAACTTGACAAAAATCATAATCTCGCGTTATAAATCCGGCTGGATCGGTTCTTAAGAGCTTTATCTCCAAAGGCTAAGCGGATGGAAGGAACTACTATAATCGAGGTCTAATCCTGTTGTAAGTACCAGCTGAAAGTGTCTCATTTCTCGCTTTATATCGGTGTTAAATCTCGTTCGGGCGATAACACGGTTCTATCGATTTCCCTGGCGAACGCTTCCCCTTGAGAGAGAGAGAGAGAGAGAGAGAGAGAGAGAGATGTGAAAGAATGAGATTTACAGGTGGCGTAAATTCTAGGGTGGATGCAGCCCCATTCTTGGAACAACAACGAGGATAATCGAAGCGGATGCAATCTGGGGAACCGAGGTGCCGAAACGGGTCTTAAACGAGTTCGAAAGATGAGATAAGGACCCATAATGCTTGGCAAGATGTATTGCATTGTGCATAAAGGGTAAGACCTCGACGGTTCGTCATATTTTATGGCTCATTTTGCTACTCTTTACTGTTCATTCCTTGTATCGGCAACCGCCGTCGTCAAACTCTAAATGTTTAAGGACTAAGTTGGATGGTTGTCCTTTAAACACTCGCAATTCTTTAAAGATATGCATAGCTTTCATTTAATGAAGTAAAATTCTAGGGTTTCCATAAAAATAGATCATCGATTATGAAACTAATGGAAATAACTGTACAATAATAAGTAATGTTTGTTAAAAGAAAGCGTAAAATCAAGAAAATCTTATACGATCAAAATTTCCGCTAATGAGTTTCAATTACCATTTAAGATTCCTGATATTTAAATATTAATGCTTTGAGTCGATTTATATGCAAGCGTGATGCTGCATTAATTAGTACAGAAAGTATAGTGTGCATAGCTAGAAAAATTATTAAAAAGGGTACATTCATAGATATTATTCTTTTCATCAATGATGCACGTGTATTCTTTTTTATTTCCACGTTAAAAGAAATAAGTTTGTAAGGAAGGGATTATATTGCAATCAATTAGATTTGCATTTCTTTCGATCACCAAGTTTTCAATTTTGTTCTGTAAATACATTTATTACAATTTTAAACGCAGTAATAAGTAATAATAAATTCACTATTGGTAATTATACGTTGTAGAACGCACTACTGGAAATCTATATTTTACGAGTATTTAAATGAAAGCACGCGCATGCATAATGTATATTAAATACAATTATTTCTTAAGTACAAAAAACAGAATAATAATATATTTAGTAAAGTTGTTTAATTTAAGAAATAAGTAATTTTCTTAAACTTCAAGAAAAAGTAAATAAATTATGTTTTCAAATAATTAGCTCATAAATAATCGAAAGAATGAAATTTTACATTTATAAGTTACTATAAATTAACTTTCAAAATCTGTAAAATACTTGAGAACAATTTTCTGACTAAATATATGTCAGTATAGTATAATAATATTATTTGTTTGCAAACAGAAATAATTCATACTTTTATCAACTTAAAAAACAGTTGCAACAAATTTATCTCTACACCCGCATGTACTTTCGCAGATAAAAGCTGTAAATAAAAATTCGTAAAACTTGAATTACATTTTCCCCCAGATATGAAACGGTCCTTATAAAAATAATCGTTTTGTGTTTGCAGTAATTTAAAGGGTAACTGTATCTGTCCAGTTTAAACCGAATATACGGTACAGTTTAATATGTTTCGTGAAACGAAAATAATATTCAGAAAAATACCGAGGCAGGGTTAATATCGGCGCAATTAAAAGGAATCCGGTAATTCGCGTGACTCTACGTTAAAACTTTTTTTCCTGCTATTTTTAGAGCGGCGCCCTGTGCAGCACGACCAGTATCTCCGTGCCTGGTGCATCGAACCCCGTGATCGGTTCCAAGATTGAGATAAGCGGCTTGCGAAGAAATAAGTAGTTTAAGCCTGTTCGCGTGGCCGGAGATTGGTCTGACGTCGTCCTGGAACCGAGAAGTGGGGATGTTTTATGCATGGACCCCGTGTTATGCATCATTCCAGGTGCATCTCGAACAGAACCCGTCGAACTCTGGTTCCGTGCAAAGGACATGTTACGGTCGATCGACGAACAGTGTTCCCGATAATAAAAGATTGGCTACTACGAACGGTGGCCGTGGCTGTAAAATCGCGCTGTTTCGATAAGTACGTTCAACTTTGCGTTTTCAACCACGGTATAAACTGCAAACTGTACGATTAAATCGTTTAAGTGGTTATCATTCGCGAGTATATTCGTTTTTACCGCGTGAGCCGTGAAAATGCGTAAAGATACAGTGGCAGTGCTGTGTAAGAGAAAACAAATTTTTAACTTTGTGAAACATCACTAATCCGATCGTTTTTGAAGAAACAAACAATTAAACGGTAGCAACGCGCGTTCTCTCGAACTCACGTTTAAACGTAATACACTAGTAAAAAAGAGATCGTTCGAAAGTTCCAAAATAACGTTAAAGACGAAAGGATCGTGGGCACGTCTGCAGCGGAGCGCGTAAACAACTTTTCTAGAATACAGGAATTGGTTGCGTGACGGTCGCTCTTCAGCAACGGGGATGTTGGATAGAAGCGTGTTGGTGGGGAAACGTCTGAGGGAGAGTGGGGGCGTGCGTTACGCAGGATTTAGGGTTCTACGTGGTGGTGAGGAGCCACGACAGCACGGTGTTCGTACCGTGGTGGAGAAGCAGCCAGCAGCAGCACCAGCACACACGGTTCCGCCGCTGCGGAGAAGCCTCGCTGCTCTCGGTCAGAGCAGTCTGTGGCGATCATCGGCCCTCACGGTGTTCCGTATGGCCATGCGTCGTTCCGACCTTCTCGACACCACGCCAAAATTTCTCGTCGACCCCGCGCAAAGCTCTACCGCCGGCAACGTACTCGAGGACACTTTGAGACCCACGCTCGAAGCACGCCGCCGAAAGAACACTGGAGAACGAGATCTCGCTTCCAACCTTTCGATCGTTGATCGACGATCAAGAAACCTTTCTATCGGAAAGTTGTTGGTCACTTTTGACATACGCGACATCGAGAAGATAGGAAGAGACACATCTAGCGATAATATCGCGAACTCCAATACCACGTCATTGCTGTTACACGTTAATGCTTGCTTGAAGGTTATTTTCAACGAAAAGAGCATAACACTGCCCGATAGCAACGAACTTCCGCGAAAGTGGCGTATAAAAAGTAAACACACCGACGTTTTCGAACGGGACACCGAGAATTTTCCTCTCGTTAATATAATTGTTTCAAAGTGTACGCGTAGACGCGACGTCGTTGGTGAAATTGCAAATAGCTTGGCTAACCTCGAATTTCCGCGCGGTGTTATTGAACCGGCACAAAGTATTCTTCGTCGCGAGCACGGGCACCTCTTCGAAAGGAAGTCGAAAGATATCGTATTTATCGAAAACACCAAGCAAGCTGTATTCGTTGACGCTCTCCCGACTGTTTATCCTACCGACTTTATATTGACCGGTATACGCGTTGACCGTACAATTACCGCACACGCACCCCGAACTTGCCACGCTTCGCATGCGGGAGGACCAACTCGCACGTACGGTCCACCTATCGCTCCACAACTCGACGATCGAGTCAGTGTTACTCTTGATTTCCGCGCGAGCGCCGGTCTCGGCTTACCGGGGACGATACTTACGCTCCACCTCATTTGTTTTCGACGAACCTCGGTGTGCCGGTCGTTGCGCAGTCAAAACTATCGAAGCGAACATCGAGAAACCGATCGAAGTGAATTTTCACAAAAATCAACGCGCGAACATCAATACGAGTTGGCAAGTTTGCCGGCAAGATTTCATCCGTGGAACATACCGTCGTGCCGTGTCGTGAGAAAACATTGAGAAAATGATCAGTGTCGTAAATTTATGGAGTTTTATTTTTGACCGTCGTATACTTGTGTCGGAAGAACTTTCCGAGGAATTCCAAGAACGTGTATTGTAATTGTTCGAATTTTTACGGTGATTCTGTTGAAACTAGTAATCGTTATATCGGCTTAAACGCACAGGTGGACGATAAAAATCGAACGTTACACGAAATGTCTGGTTTCAAGGTGAACAAGTGAATTCTGTTACGAAGTTTTTCGTTGATAGCAAATGAATTTTCAGTAAACAGAATTCAAAGATTTTTCGTTTGAAAAATTTTGACGTTAAATCACGTTAAAGAGTGTTCGCTTCGAGTTAAAAGCACGAATAAACGATCAGTCTAACGACATACATGAGATAAACCGTTATCGAGGTATGTGTACTGCGATCTGTATCGATTCGATAAATGTAATTCTTCCGTTATTTTCATGTCTGGAAAGAAATTGGATTATCCGCGAGTTTTAATATTTCTTCACGATTTCTTTCTTTTTTCGTTATCGGAAGCACATATAAAGTGGAATAACCGACAAACTTATCCATGCCTTTTCCCATGAAAGGTACCGAACGTGTTAGTGAATCGAAATCAGTGGTCGTTTCGTATGCATTTTGTGTTAATGTGGTGTTCTTTGTCGAGGTAGCCACGGAATGAAGAAACCGTTTGGAATGGTTACATAGACAGATAACGACAGCCGTTACGCATTGAACTGAAGAGTGGTGTGACTTTTCATAGAAGGAAGTGATCACGAGTGGCGCCAATATTACCTTCTTTCTTCCGATACGTGGTACAACGTTCATGCTATCGACATAATTACTTTTACCGACCAATCTTACCAAGGAATATATATATCCATTGTGTAACAACGAGGAATTATCCTATCTTGATACGAGTGTGCTCGCGTGACATCGAAATAATCTAAATTTGAACACGCGATACGTAATAAATATGTCGAAGAAAATTAAGCGTAAAACCAGGAAATTCCAATTAGTAAATTCTGCAATTTATTGAAGCCGGGCAAGCGTATTGTTAGAAGGATTAAAAAGAACGTAACTGGTTTTGCAAGAGAATTCAGGGAACTTCTCAATATGGATCAAAATATAAACTGAGTCTTCGAATCGATCCACGACAACGGCGGATCGATGACAAACATTCTACGTAATCTCTTCGGGCCGATCACCATCCCCTCGCACACCGTTCGAATGACTCGTCTTAGACGTATAAAATAATCGTTATTATCAGCGGCAAGATAACGCAGCCGAGAAACCAAGCAACCGGATCAGATTGCAATCGATCTCGAGAAACGAAAATTACAGGAGATTCAAGGTACCTTCTGTCAGGAATTCCATTGGCGCCTGAAGGGGCAGGTTTCGAGGCACATACGATCGGAAGGAAGTAACGTATAGTCCTCGTTGTTAGCATCTTCGAACGTCATATATCTTGGCAGTAATGCGCACAAATTATGCGTCTCGCACCTCCACAGACCAACACCACTGTGAAGCAAACAACGGTTGCACGTTTACACTTACGGATAATCCAACATCCACTGATTTCTCCTTCGTCTTTCTTCTACATACTTTTTCACTATCACTTTAACACACCGAGTTTCTTCCTCTTCTCTTCCCTTTCGTCGTTAAAGAAATAATTATCCGTCCGTTTGTTCTTAAACAGCACTTTGAGCGTCGTTTCACTTGTGAAATTCGTCCAACTGCTTCAATTCGACACCAACGCCTCTGTAGGTCACGAAATGCATTTCTCATCTATGCGACGTGTGTGTTTTTTGCCGCGCGAATCGTCCTTTAGCCGACTAATCTGCGCGCGCATGTGAGCGTTGTGTTTCTAAACGGTTTTCGTTCTTCGAGAAATCTTGTTTTGTGATCATCATTATTTGGAAACGGCAATCTATCGAAGTGCCAACACAAAATTCGAAACGGGTTTATCAACTGTTACATTTGGGCGGGAGAAACGTTTTCCGCGTAAATAATTAACTTTAACTGATGTGTCCCACGGTAACTGCTACAGAGTGGCGGTATGAGGAAGATAGTTGAGTTTTCCGAGGAAAGTGGAAAAGTACGATGGAATATTTGTGAAATGACTAAAAAGTCGAAAATTTAACGCGAATTTCGAAGACGCGGACTTTAGTGACGCTATTCCGGTAACTTCATACCGGAAACTGATATAGTGGCACGAAAACGTGTACATATCGAGCTGAAAACATTGAAACATTACGAAATGGAATGTATCTTTAAATATTGTGAGATAATCTTTCTGTCGACAGTCGGAAGAATTTTTGTGTAACCCTGTCATACAGCTGTTAGTGAAAATAGGAAACATTCGAGTACCGTTATATGGTATTCTAGCGAGGGGTCCGTTTACCTAGATCTCGAAAGTAAACAGGCACGTGTTGAGAGTGCAATTACGTTAGATTTCGAAGATTATAAGCGTTAATATCACTTAACCCTGAATGCTTTTAAGTGTTACGAAATTGACTGAGTGTGATAAATCTTACACTTGTGTGGCTAACACTGTCAGTTTTTTTAATGATATATTTATTTTGAACTTTATATAACAACAATTATTGAATATAAATAAAACGTGGATTCGGTAGTGAAATTGTTCAGTGAAGAATTCTTAAAAGGAGAACGTAAAATCGATTCACGTCAAGAAACATCAAGTTTGTGTGAGGATAACGTCTGTGCTTTTTAGTGAAGAAACTTCTTACGAATGGTACCTGCAGAACATCGAACGGCACTGGTTTTGGTGAGTACAAGTTACAATAATAAATTTTTAGACGTATATTTGTGGATGAAGTTAGAAAAATATATTCAAGGCTTTAATGTCGCGTGACATTTAATACTTTGAACTGAATTACAAAAATGGGTCAAAATTTACATTCTAGTACTTAATTATGTAATACCTCTATTTGTATTGAAGACGTTTTACTCTTTTGTTTTGATCCTTTTCTTTTTCGTGAAACAAAGTACAGAATGCTTTAATAAGTAAACAACTTATTATAAAAATTTGGTTAACATTCTGTTAGCATTAATTTATATAGAATTAAAACAATAATAAATAATAATATTAATTTACAAATTTATTAATATTAAATTTAGAGTCGTTATAATAATAAATAAATACAAATAACGAGCAAGTTAATAGAGATTTTAGGATTGAATAGAAAATTCCGTAGTTCTTACGGAAAGTTAATTTCAATTTTATTTGGTTTATATGGTTTACCAATACCGTAGATAATTATTATTTTTAAATTTTCAAACATGTGTCGTCACATATTTTATTATATCATGTATATATCCAAATGCGGTTGTTTCTTTAATGAAAGATATAAATTTTTCAAGTGAGACATTAAAAAATATTTTCCTTATCGGAACATAAGCAATCGCTCAAATTAATCGAGGTCATTTAACGATTAAAGATTATTAATGATCGAAACAAAAGATCCATTGTTAGATGTACAATATTCAAACATTTTTACTTGCTTACGTGTTCTTATTGCAAACCGACACTGTTTCACGATTAATTTCAACTGGTGCTTTATAAAGCGTGGAAAATCCATTCGTTTGTATGCACAGACATATGAAATAAAAATTCCGAACACGACGCGAATGCACGTTGAACGTCCGTTCGTTGACTCGGTTCTTCGAGTTTCGGCGAATCCGTTGTTTCATGCTTTTTCACGCTATAAAGCATTTTCACAAATCGTAAAAAATTTCGTAGAATTTAATCGTGTTAAAAAAAAGAAAGCAGAAGCAAAGTTGCGCATGCTATGTATAGAATACAATTCTCTTAAACATTACTTCGTCGCGACTTTAATGACTCAGCATTTGGAGTTCCGGTTGGCAAGAGTGAAACATTCAAAACGGTTTGGTTTTACGTGAAAAATTAAATTTACTATGTATTATTAACACGTTGATTGTGATAAAACATTTTTAACAGCGGGATAAAAATGGAAACGAAAATTTTCATTTTGCGTTTCGTTGATTTCGTTAAATTTTATATGTATCAGAGAAATACGAAGACGTTGAGATTTTTTTATTTCATCTACGTTTTTCAAATGTTATCAATCGAAGACTGGTGTAAAAATTTATCGCTTCCACTTTTCGCTGTTCTTAAATTAGAATCCATACTGCTAATAATAAAAAGAACTATCAGCTGGCGTAATATAAAATCTTGATAACACTAAGATAAAATAAATAAAGCAGACTTTGGTGTAACATAAAATGGGAATCCCTAATGTTTGAAGAAGGTTTTTTATTTTCCGAAAAATCATCGTTTCCGAAGACGACCATAGTTCTTACTGTAAAGTTTCCAATTGTCCTCAATAAGGCTCGATCGATCAGGGAATAGAAAGCGTTTCATAATTTAATTAGAGAAGTACGTTTTCACTTTTTTTCGATGCCCGTTGGCTCCACGTGACTATTCCGTTTGGATTAGAATTTTCCGTGGTTATTTATCAAGATAAGTAACCTTTCACGAATCACAAACATTCCCCCGATGCTTTGTTGATTAACCATTACTCTACTTACGATGTCGCTGTGCAGCGAAATTACCATGAATTAACATACACGATAAGAATGACGTTAGCAATCTATAAGCACCTTAAACGTATCCGGAGGTATTCAATACTAAGTTACCATTGCGAAATCGTGGCGGGACGCGTGGAACGCACGAGGCAACGTCGATACGCGTTGATTTAATTGTACACCGGCAATCTTAAAATTCCTTTTGTCGGAATTGCGAGGCCGTTTCTTAAATACGTTTCAAACGATAACCTGAAAATCTTGTGTTATTTGTAATATTCGATATTTCTGCCTTCTGTGTCGCGTTTCTTGATCGCAATCCGGTCGTACAGCCTAGCCTTTACTGATTTCATTATCAAAATCGTATTTGTGCTCGCGTGTTCGTACACAAATATCTCTCCCGGTTTTATCTGAGCGCTAAACCAAATCCGATTTAGAGGAACCAAAAATAATTATTATGTCAACTCGTAAATTAGACGCTAGTTCTTAATCGTTCAACAGTAAGATGTTAATGTTCTGTTGATATATTCGAACTGTAATATATCGTTATGCGACAATATTTCTGTTTCCTCAAAATGACCTAATTTTTCGGATTTCTTGATTGTTATCACGTATGACGCGACTGAAATTTCAACTTCAAAGCGTTACAATTTTATAAAATGTTTGAAGCAATATATTCTACTGAAATTAAAAAGTTAGGTATAGTGGAATAGTTAAATTATCAGTGATAAAGTAAATTTCTGTGTAATTCGGTGAGAAACTGATGAATCTCCTGCAATTCCATAAATAGGTTTACATTTTTACGAAATCTTTCTCAATTTTAATATTCTTGCCTTAGAGTAATATTAAAAATACTTTACTATCGTCATAATATAAGTTTACATTCCCTTTTATGGTAAACTCTTGTGTTTCATGTAAATATGTATTTCTATATCTATGTATATAGTCCCTGCATATAACATATACAACTCCTATGACACGAATTCACGTAACATGGAATGTATCTCCTCTGTCGTGCAGAGGTCCAGAGTAATTACTTTAGCGGGAATTCCTGAAATAGTAACACGGTGAGCATAAAATACCCTTCCCTGGTTTGTCAACGGTTAATACCTTCGTAACATGCCCGCCTCTATGCAAACACACCGAGGGGCGGATTTAAGCTTTTGCCCCCGTTAACTATCACATTTTTACCGCCCCGCAATAAAAGGAAAAGATAAAAAGAGGGGGATAACAAAACGTTTAAAACATTAAGTTTGAAAGCATCCTTTCATGAAAATTTATTGATCTTACAAAATTTGTTAACATAGAAGAAATTTTTCTCAAGCTCACCACCCTTTAAAAGCTGCCATCCTAAGTTACAGCACTTTTTACATCCCTCTGTTTTCAAACAGTCAACATTCGCACACATTTTCAGGAACCAATTGTGTGCGAAAATCGATGGGCGCCTGCATACATCACGTTAGACTCAAGAAACACTAAAAATCATACGACGTGTTATCATTTTGTCGCGTACTGTTAACCCTTTCAGCCCGAGCGATGACTATAGTCACCCAACGCCCGACGCTCGCTCTTTCCGAGCGGTGACTATAGTCACCCAACAACTTAGGTCACTCGCGACTCTTCATGACCAGAATATATATGTTATCTCCATAGTAATCCATCGCAAAAATTTCGCATTTCTCTGCGTAAGATAGCGTGGTATTGTGCGTCTGACGGGCGCTTGCAGTTGTTCCGCAAGTACGGATGTTTGCCGCGGCTGCTCGGTCACCGGTGACGGCGCGACGCAGAATGCGTCCGTACCGAAAGGGTTAATCCGCCACTGAATACACCGATCGACCAGGGTTACCGAAAGGGAAACCAACGATCGATAGGAAAAAGTTTGCACGTGTTTGCAGTCGCAGCAGCGTTCGCGCGGGCTTCCACCGTGATAATGATCGTTCGTTAATATCGGTAGAAGAAACAATAAATTCGCGCGCGTAAAGGGGCGCGGGGATCGTAAGCGGCAGATAAGGGAAGAAGCGAGCGTGAAACGCGAGAGTGTAAATCGTGGTCTTACCGTTTCACCGAGGCACGCCCCGTTAACTCGCGGGTTAAACGTCGAACCCCGCCCATTTTTGGGGTGAGAGCGAGACCCCGATTTTGTTTTCCCTTTTACCGGACCCCTCTTCGTCCTCTTTTCGTCCCCCTCCCCGTCCACCCTCCCCTTTCGTTCTCTTTTCCTCGCACCGTGTACACGGTCCAAGAGATAAGAAAGGGAGGAGGAGAGTGGGCGAGGGAGGGACGTGCACGACCTCTTCGCCGATTTCCGATCGGGTTAAGCAAACAGCGACTGGTTCTCACCTTTATCGCGATAATAGCTGTAATTTCGGCGGGTCCTCGTCCAGGCGAGATGCGCGCCGCGTACGTGCAACTCTTCAGATTGCAGACGCGTCGTTGGTTGATTGCATGGCGCGGCTTCCTCGCGCGACCGCGATTTATTACGGAGAACCTGTCCCACTCGTGCTGCTCCTCTCGATCGACACCGGCTATGTAAGCAAGTACGTTCCCTTCCACTCCCGTAACGTGTATAGGCATGTTGGCAGGGTGTTCCTTGAATTTGTTTGCGATCGGAAGAAGCAATTACCCGATCGCGCGCTTCTTTTTCATCGTTTCTTGTTTACGCATGGTGTTATTTCGGAGGGGTGGTACGCTTGGGTGATCTGAAAAATGACCGAATAAATTGTGGTGGCACGCAGCGCTTGTTAAGGCGAGCAAAAAGAACTGCCTTATCAACGTGGGTTCGTAAATTAAGCTCGAATGGGATGCGATGCTGTCCCAAATTGTCTTACTGTTAGACCACCTACCGATCAGTGTGTTTCGTTGCTGCAGGATTTAATTCTGAAATCATTAATTGTGTCAAGAAATACCCATCGATTTATTTATTTGTTTCGTAAACAGGCCAGACCGCCCTTTTTTATGTCAATTTGAATTATTATATAATTATACATGCATTTAGAATCGCTCATGTGTATAATAAAATATCCAGGATTTAGTTTGAATCTCATGCGTTACGCAATGGATTATGTATCTTGGTTTGAAATGCGGTGAGATTAGTGATTTTTGAAAAGACTGATGGATAATTGTTTTAGAGTTAATTTGACATCTTTTGCCTCCGTGTTTACATTTGTTTTCTTTGTTGACCTTCTTTCCTTTCTTGGAGGACATGTTCTACATTTCACGATCAGAGATTTTAGATCGGAGACTTTAGATCAGAGATCTGCTTATGTTAGAGTTTCAAGAAATAAATGAGTTAAATAAAACAATGAATAGGTAGTATTCCATGTTACGATATTCAACGGGAAGACATTTTTTCACTTCTGAATTACTGCATCCTGTTTTTGTGTCATTTCGAATACACTTCTCTTGAAATTTTAATCACGCTTCCGATCAGTAGACCGCAAGTAAATATGAATTAAAATTTTCATAGTAACCATGTTAGCTGTTCGATTATTTCAGCCTATAAAGTGATTTATATCAGAAGCTGTCCATTAAGATTTTTAAATATCTTGTTTCGGGACGACATATAAAACATTTTATTGATTCATTTTTTAGTCATTCCCGCAATCTAGTATTCTGATCTCAGTCAAACACGACTCCACCCTGTCCGACAGAGAGTGAGATGAACGTTAAAATAACATTTCTGGTCTGTTTTGTTAATTCGATTTCGACAGTGACTTCTTAATGAGTTGCCAGCCGCAGCGTCTCGTCATGTACCGTCCAAGGTTTCGGCAATTTTTCCGTCCATATTTCACCCGAGAAAGTTGTTCCCTGTAGACGTCGAATCGATGCCACGCCATCGTATTAATTTTAATACGGCTCCTCGTGCCGTCTTTCCGTGTTTCTGGACAACACAGACGGCGGTGAACGCGCTTCGAGCAGCTCGAAGTGCCCTGTGGTGTCCCGTTCGTCGAGGTCCCGTCGAGACGCGTTCGACTTATCGAAACGCCAAGGAGAAACCTTGAAAAGTTTCCTCTGGATGCTTCAAGAAATTCCGTTATCGGTCGTCGTACGGGCGGTGATCGCGAAAACCGTGCTCCATCTTGCTAATTAATCGGCTCCGTTGAAAGGGAACTGGTGCCATTTATTACCGGTGTATGAAGCCGTAACTTTATTAGAGGCTTTACACGGAAAGAAAAGGGGGAGGATGGGGAGAGGGGTGGTTGCTTGGACGAGGCCCGATGGTACACCCTTACACGAGCAAATCCACCTCGATGGACGTGCTCTCGTCGTTTTCTTCGTTCGTTATTTGCCTCCGCGATGCTTACCAAAGACAAGCGCGCGCGCGCGCACGCGAGAGTATACCCGGGGGTTCAATGAAGTGCACATCCGACAGGCGTGCGTCTAGACGTTGGGGTTCGGTGAGCAATGCTAATGTGGAAAACACGATAATCGATGACTTTGTAGGAATTAAAAAGAAGCGCGTCTTTTTGTCGTCGAGGTGGTTTCGAGTATGAAAACAGCCTGTCCCTGAGAAGCGTGGTGTTCGTCTGTACGATACGCATCGCATTGCATAATGGGAATGTGTGATGCTGTGAATGTGTGGTGTTGGTGTGATTATAATCTTATCCCCCCGGTTTTTGATTGATTGGTATAAATTGGTACCATACGGTGGTACATTGATACGTTGTGCTTATTTGATAATTACTATAGACAAGGCAATTTCTTGCCTTATGGTGTCTTCAATGGTTAAATATGTATGTTAGCCTTACTATTCTGTTTATTTGATAGTTACTGTAAATGTGGTAATTTCTTGCCTTATGGTGTCTTCAATGGTTAACTATATATGTTAGCCTTACTATTGTGTTTATTTGATAGTTACTGTAAATGTGGTAATTTCTTGCCTTATGGTGTCTTCAATGGTTAAATATGTATGTTAGCCTCACTATTCTGTTTATTTGATAGTTACTGTAAATGTGGTAATTTCTTGCCTTATGGTGTCTTCAATGGTTAACTATATATGTTAGCCTTACTATTGTGTTTATTTGATAGTTACTGTAAATGTGGTAATTTCTTGCCTTATGGTGTCTTCAATGGTTAAATATGTATGTTAGCCTCACTATCTTAATATCAGACACGATAATGTTTGGTAATCCTAGATCTAATTAATTGAAGCGTCAGTTCAAGTTAAAGTTGTTCTACGTTACAAATATAATGCACTTCTATGTATTTGAACTGTAATCTGTGCATGAGTGCAACTGGTGGTTACAAGGCAAGAGACAAATTATTAATTAAATCTGAACGAAAAGTAGATGTATGCAAACGTGTATTCGTGCTCGTGATACACGTCGAGTGAATTTACACAAAATTCTAAAATAAATACCATAAAGCAATAGCTACAATATTAAATACTGAATATCAATTAGCCGAAGTAACACTAGAGAAAAGTTAATGCAAATTCAATTTGCTTGACGAAGTCTCTTCTGTGATCGACAATGGAATTCAACTTCTTTTTCTGTAAATACTAGTTGTTTCAAGCAGTAGAAGTAAACGTTGATAAAATCGGTGATAAATATTTGTCGCAAACATTTGTTCGTTCATTACAAGAGGACTTAAATTATCCATCCGTAAGCGAATCGAGGGATCGTCGTCGATCGTTTCGAGCCTTGAAAACGCTACGAGAGCACTCGTTAAAGGAGTGTTACGTAAAGCACCTCACTGTTTTAAGGCATATTTATATAAACGATTATTCCCCGTTTGCGCGGTGCGTGCCTCTTCAAATTTGCTGTTTAAATAAGGAAATCGAATCGGGCTTAACGATTAGCACGCGCACGATCGGCTGGCCGTTCGCGGGACACTAAATGTCGTGGCCGCGTGTTTGCCTAACGATCGTTCATTTAACGGTTAGTTATCCACTTATTCTTAGTAACTAGTTCCGGACGCGGATCATCCCTGCTCGCCTGGGGTCTCCTTATTTTTGAAAAGTTCAAAGCAATGGAGTGACCGCAGGCAACTGGCTATACGGTAGCTCTGATGCTTCCAAAGCTCGCGTAGTTTACTTTCGTGGCCGTTTGAAGTGGCGCTCATCGGCGAGAGACCAGACGCGCGCACAGTATACACCGATGCGACTATCATCGTCGACGCTTTACGAGATTCGATCTCAAAGGATAGGTTTAATTACCGTGGGGAAAGAAGAAAGGAATTTTTCACTGGTAGCATTGTAAAACGAAGATCTGATTAACCACTTCAAGAATATTGTTAGGATACAATGGAATCAGACCTTTCTTTTTTTTTTTTTTTTTACGTGGAGGGAATCTTCAAGAAGATACTCAGCCTTCCTGAGGGTGGAAGGCGAATTATGTGGGATTTGTACCCACTAAACCCTCTACGGTGGCCACCTGTCGCATGTCGGGAGGCACCGGGAACTCTAGTAGAACACATCCGGTACCTCCACCGATGGAATCAGACCTGGATCACTTCTAAGAGGACAAAAATCCATAATGTTGTTAAAGATTTCAATCAACAAATCCCTATCGATGAACTAAACAGGAAGGAGAGGATAATAATGTCTCGCCTGAGGATCGGCCATACGAGGATTACGTATGAACATTTACTCAAAAAAAAAAAAAAACGGAACCACCGATCTGCAATACCTGTCATACCCAAATCACAAATTCACCACCTTCTGTACGATTATATAAGATTTGAGGCCTATAGGAAAAAAGCATAAAATTATCCCCCACACGGCACTGACTTCAGAAAATGATGTAAAAAACACATTGGAATATTTATTCGACTCCAGTCTAATTAACAAGATTTAACCAACTATTGAAGCCGTCGCTAATGACCTTGTTGTCGATGCGACCTTAACACTATTGCTACCGATACTTTACGTATACCTATTCCTACCGCGATATTCCCATATAAGACAGACTACAAATTTTTCTCATAAAATAAACAATGAAAAAAGAAGTGAATATTGAAAAATGTATTATATATATATTTTAGGAAATGTTTGAAGTTTAAAGACGATTTAATTAAGTTGTATATATGAAATTCTGATACAAATTTTAAAAACGGTCATTTGATCGGTTGTGGTAGGAATAGTGTTAAACACTCGCATAAAGAAAAAAAAAAGTGATATTAACCCCTTGACAAGTTAGGATCGTCATTCGTTTCATGTGCCACTGCAGACTTTGACGAGTCTGACTCGTCAAGAGCTGTTTTTAGCGAACGCCGTGTAATACATAATCAGATTACTTAATTGCTTCACTCGTGCATCAATTCTGTTTTGTTTAGAATATTTAAAATCTCCCCCATCCACCCTTTCAGAAAGAATTTCAAAATAAAACGTTCTGTTTCCAAGCTTCTTGCACATAACTGTTCAGTTGAGCTAAATTAAATAGTATTTTTCGGACGCATTAGATTCCATTTTATTTGCAGGCCAAGGGGTTGATTCAGTGTTGAAATTAGGTTTCTTTTTCTTAATTGTGTTACGTGCACAGGAAAATGAGCGTACGCTGTAAAATGTTTGGGTAGTGAAACGATGGTTGAAATTATATAAGAAGTGGGCATTAAATTTCTTTCTTATATTTTATTGAAAGCGTAGAAAGAAGAGGATACAAAAGGTGGTTTAAATTATATGAAAAAAATAGTAGCAGGTATTACAATTTTTACATGCCTTTTACGCTCTATTAACAGTATTCCTACCACCGTTTTTAAAATTTCGATTAGAATTTCATAGATACAACGTAATTGAATCGCCTTTAAATTTTAGACTTTTCTTCAAATATACGTATAATATATTTTACAATATTCACTTCTTTTTTCATTGTTTATTTCTTGAGAAAAATTTGTAGTCTGTCTTACGTGGAAATGTAGGAATAGGTATACGTGAAGTGTCGGTAGGAATGGTGTTAA
>JAOPTO010000968.1:0-44343 GCA_033822845.1 Tetrapedia diversipes | reverse complement strand
CTTGTTGTAGTTTTAGATATTAAATAGTTTTATTAATCACATTACGCTTGTCCGCTCGCAACGCCTTCGCTCGCCATTCGCGTCTCTTGCTCTACTGACTACCTTACTCTACTGACTACCTTACTCTACTGACTACCTTTGCCTTTTGTCACACCGGTTCACGCGCTCTCTCTCGCTCTCTCACTCATTCCCTCTCATTCTTTCCTCACTCAGCCTATCATTCGCTCCATTACAAACAATCTAATTACCCATTCGTCCTTTTGAAATCTCTCTCTCTCTCTCTAAATCACTACATACTGAGATGCTGATATATTGCGATTGAGACTGCTATACTGATATACTGAGACTACTATGCTGCGATTGATTATACTGTGTCGCGCCCAGGGAAGTTTGAGTTTTATATTCCCTAAACGAGTCGAGAAGGGGAAAATATGGTGACATGGAAGGGACTCTCTGCGAGTGTTTTCCGGATTCTAATGAAGCTGCAATCAAACACCCGTGGTAATGACGATCGGCTGGCCGTTTGGGCCTAATGACGGGCCGATGTTCAGGCCCTGTTGTAAAGTGTTTAATGCAGCCCCTTAGAACACCCGCAGAGATTCCGTGTCACCCACAAATGTATAATTATTTAGAGTTTATCATTTAGGCTGTTTTATTAGGTGTACAAGTTAATTTTAGTCTTTCATCTTTCGATGATGATAAAGGCTATATACAATTTGAATATCGTAACGGTATTTTTGAAGTCTCATAGTGTAGACATCTAGCTTTCCAAAACAATAGAAGACTGCTTAATTCGGTCAACATAATCTAGGTAAACAATAGTTTAAACGATGACATGCAGCAAAGAGCACACTCATGATTGTGTGCTCTTCGCACTTCAGTTAAAAAAGAAACGCTGCTGAAGCTACAGAAATGATCTATGATGATCTTAGTGAGAATGCTCATTCCACTCATTCCACCAGCAAATACTGATATTGAAGGTTCCACGAAGGAAAATTCGACCTCCAGGGTAAAGTTCGACCTGGGCATCCGCAACGAACCAAGGAATTGTAATCACTTTTAGATCAGTTCATCGAAATAAAACAGTCTAGTTTCCTCAAATCAGGCATCCGTTATCCGAAAAATGGGCAAAGGTTATAGAAAGTGAGGGAGATTGCTTCATCCACTAACTTTTGGGCATAAAAATTTAAATAAACTCTGAACCTGCCAAAAGAAAAGACAAAAATTAACTTTTACACCTAATAGTATAATTTACCTGTAACCCAGTCTTCCTACAGTAATGATCAAAATTGTTTGCTAGTTAGAATATGGCTTAATCGTTCGATCAATTTCAAGAGCCACCGTGTATCATGTATATTCGGTATGTATGCCTCTTAATATAATTAAATTGAATGAAATTAATTCAAATTTTATATTGTTACATATTTGTCTCAGCTGCAGAAATGGATGTAGTTCAACGAGTGGAAAACTCGATGATAGATTGCTGACAGACGGTCGATAATGTCGTCTTGGAAATATCATGAGAGAGGTATTGTGGAAGACGATGAAAACGGGGAAAGGAGGAATTTTATTGGAGATAAAACGTCTCCTAGAGTCATATAGATTTTCGTTGTCTGTTCGTGAATAATATCGTTCGCGGGTAACCGGCATGGATCGATGGGGCTCTCTCGATGCTCGCGACCCGTTCGACGCTCAAATTAAATTATCCCCACCGGCGAAGGGGGGGGGGGGCTCGCGTCAAGAAGTATGGGGTAGGCTCTTTAAATGGGCCAGAAAATCAATGCCAGCTTAGCCGTTCTCGTTGGATACCGTTACCCCCTCTTGTCTCGTTTGACCGATGGAAATTGAGGGAAATTGAATTTCAAAAAAGCAGCGTGAAATGAGGATTAATATGATGAGCCCAGTATGTATGCGTTGGTGACAAAGTCACTTTAAGAGGATGATACACCATTTTCCTTGATAAGTTTAATAGAAACTTATTGAAAGTTGTTTGAAAGATGATTTAACCCGCCACACGTTTTATTAAATAATAACACCCAGTTGTTTTAGTGTATGATGTAAAAATAAAGAATCTATGACTAAATCACAATTTCTATTTTTATTATAACAAAAACAGTTTTAAGAGGTAGTTATTTTTTACAGGATACTGGTAGAAAAGAAGGTAGGTATAATCAAATAATTGTACTGTTTGCTCCTTTTAATATCAAATAGCTTTCATCGAAAGTATTTCTTTGTAGAACAAATAATTTTCGAGCAAACTTAGCAGAGGCGGTAAAATAACTGAACCTGTACAGCGACTTATGAAATTGATCAAATATAACTGCGATATTAATATTTCATGTTTTTTTTTCTGATAAATTTCATTCTTTATATTTCATCAACTCTTCAATTATTTATGATAATGATTTTAAAAAAGCAAAAAAGCTAGCAATTATATTTTCGTTAAATAAAAAAATTTCAATATTGCAAAATATTCAACCAATAGTATCGATCACTCTATTCGCCCGCTATATATTCCTAATAAAAAGAATGTACAGTGAGCGTTGAAAGTAAGTATAGAGCTTGATGTAACAAAATATATTCAACAAATACCTACATATATTGCATAACTTTTAAATTATTCCTATAAATGATAGAAGCGTACATATTAATAATAAAGAACATATCTAATGTACGTGATGTATTTTAACCCTTTGCACTCAAATTTAATATAACCATGAATTACCGCCAACTCGGAATTTATTTCTTTATTCAATCAAAACAAAACTTTTCCAATACGTTGTTAGCATACTTAGCTGTAACATTTCATGAGTATAATTAAAAAAAATGAAAATTTCACAAAATATTTATTTATACAGATACAAATTTTTATAAAATACATCCCAGCAGAGCAATCCAAAAATATAATGTTCATACATTTATATTTACATATATGTACACAAAATCATACTTTATAATCCCTTGGAAAATGTATGACGTCGCATACGCTGAGACATACAAGCGCAACGGTAAAACTTGTGATGTCGCATACGCTGAGACATACGAGTGCAAAGGGTTAATTGAATGTTACAAATGAATTTTTCGAATTTCGCTTTTATAAAACATATACTTATTTTTGGCTCTCACTTGTACATTTTTCCTTGAATAAACAGATTCTTTTGCAGACTGTTTCGTACACTTTCAACCCAGAATGGTTGCCGAGTAAAATATATTAAAACAAAAGTAATCTGCTTCTCTGATCGAATTCACTGGTCGCGAAGCTTAACGAATCGTTGCAGGAAAATGACAAAAGATTTCGTTACATCGTTTTAATCGGATTATTCAATTAACACCAGAGAGATAAAATTCCACTCAGCCGCCATTCCGCGGCGTTCAGACGAACGAACGGACGGAGATACGCTAGGCTTTAACCGTAGTAACTGGTCAATGGCACGTGGAATCGATAAAGAGCAGCAGCTGCATAAAATGCATACGGTAAATTGAAAATAATATATTTCCTTCGTTCTCCGGAGGTTCATCCGGCGTACGTGCCAAAATTGTGGTCGGCCTGATGCACGCGTGCACGCGCCGGCCTCACGCATCTTGCATTATGCATCCGCCCCGTGGGGGAACACAGACATAGAAATTCATAATGTATTCGATCACGTAGGTAAAACACCGGGTACAATAATCGACCTCTGTTCATTCTTTCGTTGAACGATATCGCCGGCGGGATCGGTACGTTTACAACCGACGCGATCGTTATTAATCTTTGGATTGCCTAATTAATTTCATCGGGCAACAGGAACGTCAGTTTCTTTAAAATGATTCATAGAGGAACTCAAGAATTCGTAAACTTGGATAACCTGATGGTGAAGCGAGTCCCTATTGTTGTAGAGAGCTTTTTGCAAATGAAATTATAGAGAATATAAGCAACGACTGCATTTCGAGCGCAAAGAATATGCACGACACACTGGTAAATTACGACTTACTCATTCGACGTACGGATACAAAGTGGAGGAAGTAGTTCTACCACGTATGCATATTTTACAAAACGGTGACAGTAATCGTCTAGTCTAATTATACTATAGACGTGTGTATTGCCAGGAACAGATTATAATACCGGTATGTTACGCACACAGTTGATTGATTGGAGTTTCGAGTTTCTTGAAGGTATCGGGATTCCCAAACGAGTCGGAATTTCTGAAAAACTAGACATTTACAAAAAAGTTAGAAAATCCAATTATTGGACTTTAACCGTTTCAGTCCCAAGCAGCGCGATCGCGCTGTTGAGATTTTATGTCGAGAAAACCCAGCACGTTTCGAACGTTGTGGACAATTGACGGTGCGTTACCGATTGTCGAAGCGCGCTCAGATTTACTAAAGCGAGTACATCACACAGCTTCTTTTAATATAAATAGTACATTTTACAATAGGTAGAATAATACTATAATAATGCAATAATACATTACAAAATAAAAATTTAAATACAAGCACTATTGCGCCGCTTGGTATTTCTCGACATAAAATAAAATAAGCACCTATCGTGCTGCTTGGGTCTCTTCGTACTCATTTAGAGAAAGCGCAGTTGCGCTGTTTGGGATTCTTCGAAAGTATTTTTTCAATACCCCCTGGGACTCAAACAGTGAATCAGTATAACTCTAGGATCTCAAATTTTCGAATTCCTTATCCGTTTTTGAAAATCACATTGCAAAATTTATTTCATCACGTATTTATTTAATTTGTTAATATAAAACTGTAAAATATGTAAACTACAATAGAGATAATAAAGCAAGTCAAGAATGCAAAACTTTCGGAAACCTATGTCGATCCCGAAGAACTTTCTTTCCTTGATACCACCTAACATTTTTGGATTCTTACAGATCTCTACTCATTAATATACAAATGAGTGGACTAAACCGTTTTAACATTTAACGTTTTAACATATTTTAATCATGATTATAATGATTAAAAAACTTTTGCAAATTGATGTTCCTTTAGTTTGCGAATTGAGTCAAAAATGTTACAATCACGATTTGTGTATATACATATATTTATGACGTTACAAATTAGATAACTGTAGTAGCTTTTCAGATAATATGATACTCCAAAGTATCAGCAGTATTTCAAATATGCTGCACCACCTTTATATGAAAAACATGTCCGCTCTTTAAAAATTGATGGCACTAAGAGGTAGACGGTTGCTTTCTAACTTAAATTTTCATGAAACGATTTTCAGCGAAAAACAGAGGAAAATGTTTTGGTAACGATTAATTATAAATAGGATAAAAAATAAATGTGCACGTTCCATTAAAGTTTAAAAACGTGAACTCTTATACTTATAGATTCAATAGTTTTAAAAAGTTAGAAAATTTCCATTGTCGTCTATTTTCAAGTTTTTGTCTCTACTCAAGTATTACCTTAAATTGCCATTCATTCTGCTAATGCTATTAAAACTAAGTACATATTCTGTCGATATCAGATTAGTGAGGGATCTGTTAGTTATTCCGTATGCACTTGCTGTTCAGCAAAAATTGGATGCCTCAAGTAATTGTCGATCAATATCGAAGAAGTTAAGTAATGTTTGTAAGGGCTTTAGTGGAGACGCTTTAACCCTTTGAGTGCTATGGGCGCATATATGCGTTTGACAGAAGTTGCTCGTAGGGACTATGGACGCATATATGCGTTTGTCAATATTTGTTTCCTTCACCTTATGATTTTTTCCGTGGCCACACGTTTCGGCGTTAACCTTTTGAGTGCTATGGACGCATATATGCGTCGGAGGAAAGTTGCTGGTAGGGACTACGAACGCATATATGCGTTTGTCAATTTTTGTTTCCTACACCTTATGACTTTTTCCGTGGCCACACGTTTCGGCGTTAACCTTTTAGTGTTGACGAAAATTACTCGTAGGGACTATGAACGAAAATATGCGTTTACCAATATTTTCGATATTTCGCTTACTGCAACGCGATTGTCAGTGTACAAGTAACAATACTGCGTCTCCAGCAATAGTGCGCCGTCCCTTCGAAGCGCTTAGACCAAGAGTATTCAGCACTCAAAGGGTTAAATAAATATGCACTGTGAATAAGTGGAAAACAGTAAATACGTTAACAGGCAATCTGTAATTCATTAACTATATATATTTAATAGCATGTTGAACTTTGTAATACGCAGTGGATCACGTACCATGATCATCCTGAAGTATATTTAATTATATTCGTTTTCAAACTATTCAGCTTAAAAAAATATTGTACCTGATAAAAGATATACTATAATCATCTGAAGAGTTTCTTTAAATCATACTGTACATTTTATTATAATTTATTATGCATTTTTATTATATATTTTAATTAATTCACTATATCTTTATTTTTATTTTTCTATATTTTTTTTTTTCAATTATAGGATAATTACTTATGTATAAATTAAAAGTAATCACGATACAAAGCTCAAACTGTAGATACATAAAAGTGTATTAACAGTTTCATAAGGAGTCCATCATACAAATCTAAATATAATAAAACTTCATTTACGTGCCAAAATGAATTCACCAACTATGTAAGTCAAAAGCAACCGGTTAGTATTACCTCTGCTTAAAATTTCAAGAATTAAGGGACTATAATGGAGAGCCATAAACGTTCAAAATCTTTTAAAAAATAACAATCAAACGATTACGTTACTTTGGAGTAACGATTTTCATCTAATGGGACATGAATTCAGTCTTAAATTAGAACCACAAACGAGGTGGACAAATTTCTTACTGCACATCATTGAATACATAAGGAAAACAGTGGTAATTCGTTACAAATTTTGAGTGACATTGACACAAGATTACTATCTGCTGTTTTGTTGGAAATTTTGAGTAAAAAAAAAACAAAATTTGAATGTTTCTAATCAAAGATATACAGTGCGCGACACTTGATTAAACGCAGTGACATTTTCATTGTATTTTTGTTTAATGATGTTGAAATTAATGTGGTTTATTTTTTTAATATGATAGGTCATATTTGAAGAAAGCTTATGCCTTTACCTTCTGGAATTATTTATTCAGTATAAAAATATTCGCTTTTTTAAGAAAAAATGAGATTACTCCTGCGACCATTGAATAAACGCGGTTCCTTTCTGCATTATGTTTGTACTGTTTTGTGAGTTTCTTTTGTTTTAATCTGTTTACTTAGTAACCGACATATTAGACACCACATTTATATTGTAGTATGAGGTTAAAAATTTGTGACAAAAACGCAATAATGGGTTGCGCAAAACAGTTAAGCTGTACAGAAATTGGAAAAATCCAAGTGTTAAAAGATGAAGGGTATTCCAATAGAGGAATTGCAAGAAAATTAAACAGAAGTGAATTTGTGGTACGTTCATACTTGAAAAGTAATGAAAACTACGGGAAATTATACAAAGGCAGAACTAAAGAAGCCTTATCGCCAAGAAAAAAAAGGTTGATTTTGCGTATCGTATCAAATTCAACTTATAGTGCGAAGCAAATTGCCGAAAAAGCTAATGTTTCAGCTAGTGTACGAACTGTACAGAGATATTTAAAAAAGGTACCTACCATAAAAAGAAAGTGTTTGAAAAAAAAACCGTTTTTGAAAGACCACCATAAGAAGGATAGACTCGAGTTTGCTAGGAAGCACATGAATTGGATAACACAGTGGCAAAAAGTAATCTTTTCTGACGAAAAGAAGTTTAACTTAGACGGCCCAGATGGGTACTCATATTATTATCATGATATAAGAAAAGAAGAAAGAATTTTTTCACATAGACAACACGGAGGAGGCTCCGTCATGATTTGGGGAGCCATGAGCTTTAAAGGCGTCGTCGATTTGAAAGTTATGAAAGGGCGACAAGATTAAAAAAAATACCTGGAAATATTGAAAACAGCAAAAATTAGGATTTTTGATGTTATGAAGGACAATGAATGGACTTTCCAGCAGGATAACGCTGCGATACATACCGCGAAGTTAATTAAAAATTGGTTTGAAGAGCAGGAAATAAATTGTTTACAATGGCCAGCATTATCACCCGACATAAATATAATTGAAAATGTCTGGGGATACTTATCAAGAAAGATATATGTGAATAATAGACAATTCTCTTCTCAAGAAGAACTTATAAGCGCTATTGAAAAAGAATGGAAGAGTATACCAATTAACTATATAGAAACATTGTATAAATCATTACCTAATCGCATATTCCAAATCATAAATAACAATGGCGGACATACAAAATATTAATAAAGTTTAGTTATTGCGATAACATCATATTTTTACGTTTTAATTATAGTGCGTTTATTCAAATGTCGCAGGAGTAATCTCATTTTTTCTTAAAAAAGCGAATATTTTTGTACTGAATAAATAATTCCAGAAAGTAAAGGCGTAAATTTTCATCAAATATGATCTATCATATTAAAGAAATAAACCACATTAATTTCAACATCATTAAACAAAGATACAATGAAAATGTCACTGCGTTTAATTAAGTGTCGCGCACTGTATATCAGGTGTACAAGTTAATTTTAGTCTTTCATCTTTCAATAATGATAAAGGCTGTTTACAATTTGAATATCATAACGGTATTTTTGGAGTCTTATAGTATAAACATCTAACTTTCCAAATCATTAGAATACTGCTTAATTAAACCTGGGTAAACAACAGTTTAAACGACGGCGTGCAGCAAAGAACACATTCGTCATTGTGCACTCTTCGCACTCCAGTTAAAACAGAAAAGCCGCTGAAGCTGCAGAAATGATCCGTGATGCTCTTAGTGAGAATGATGTATCTCATTCCATCTGCAAATACTGATACCGAAGATTCCGGGAAGGGAATTTCGATTTCCAGGACAAAAAACGACCTGAACAACCGCAACGATTTAAGAATGAGGAATTGCAATCACTTTTAGATGAGTTCATCGAAATAAAACAGTCTAGTTTCTTCAAATCAGGCATTCGTTGTCCGAAAGATGGGCAAAGGTTATAGAAAGTGTGAGAGATTGCTTCATCCACTAGCTTTTGGGCATGAAAATTTAAATAAACTCTGAACCTGCTAAAAAAAAGGCTAAAATTAACTTGTACGCCTAATACTTTTCTTGTTAGAGATTGATAAAAGGTATATCATACTTTTCGGGTTGCCATGGGAATATTAGTGTTCAGTTTGTATGTATCGCGAAATAAGGAAGATTGAAAATTATTGTTTCGACATTGCTCGAAGAAATCTGTATTCATTTCGAAATTATAACGTGCACCAAACTTCTGAGCTGCAGTGCTTATTCACGTTCCACGAGGGCATCGTAGATCATTATTTAGCACGGCCTTTCCATATGGCGAAAAAGACGGAAAACGGAGGTGGGTGGTACATGGTCGTGTACAATGGGTGACTGGTCGCATATAGAAAATGTAAATGAAACAGAAACGCTGCCACGAGTCATTCTCTCATCCCGCGCGACCTGGCTAGCCTTCGCCGTGTCTCGGTTTCACCGATCTGCCTTGACAAGGATTTATTATCATCGACGTGGCAGCCACGTAAAACGTGATGAATCGAGCCATGTACACCGTTCCACACCGTCGTGCGACGCGACACAGACATCGGCGTCGCCTTATAATACGTTTTAATTAGTCGCGCTGAAAAGGGATTAATTAATTTGTCATTGATTGACCCAGCGATTCTTTTCGATTGATAGATACAAACCGTGCGAGATTATAGCCAAAGGCAACTCTCCGAATACCCTATGGCTCGAGCTTTCTAATGATATACTTGAATGGTTTATAAGAGGAAGAGCTAATTATATAGTTTAGTGCTAATTATTAACATATTGCATACGGGAGACGAGATATCTCGTCTTTAGCAATCCGAACGTTGTGGTCGGGAGATATCTCGTTTTTAGGTTTCTTCGAATCAATCGACTATTTAAGGAACTAAAAATAAACTTTCTTGTTACGTTACCAAGGTAACGAAGTCTTGCGTATTCCCTTAACCCTAAAACTCCTGAGCCTCGATCTGTTACGCGAACTCCTAAGGAGGGTGGGTCGTCGAACCCATACTTCTTTTTATACATTTATCCTGGAAAAAGTTGTTTTCTGGAAAATTTTTTGCAATGTTAGGATATGCTATAGTTTATATACAAGACAATATGTGTTTTTGCGTTCAATTTGTATTGATTTATGTGTATTTATAAAATTAAATACTATTATAAAACAGTATAGTAATGTGCAGCTAGTTTAAACTTGATTCTTCTGATTCTCCTGATAAACATGAATGGCAGAGTATAGTATTAAATGAATGTTTTCTGCAAACATGGTTTTTGCATTTGTAACAACTTTGCATTGATTTTAATAAACTATTATATTTTATGTGTCTGCTTTTAGCCTCCAGTATACACTGATAACATCTTCCCTTTTTTGTCGGTTCTGTATCTTTTGGTATTTTAGTTCGTAGTGTCTTTCCAGTTAAAGTTCCCAATTAGTTACATAGTTTCATCCTTCGTTCTGTAATTTTTATTCTTTGGAGAAAAGGAGAGTGTAAGGGTTCACTTCGCGTGATCGCCACCGTCCCGTGGCGTACCGTCATCGCGACGCGTAGTCAGTTATATTTCTCTTATGCTTACTAATTTTTTACACATAGCAACGGGAATCTCTTAATATCAAAGTTAAATGTGTATACAACAATAAATAATTTTAAGAGAATTTTTTATGAAAGGGAAATGATTCAAGTTTTAAGGTTTTTCAATTTGTGGGTTCAAAGAACCCCGCCCCCCTTAGGAGTTCTAGGGTTAACAAATAATTAGTGAAAAAAATGAATGTCAACATTCTGAGCGCGTAAAAATCAGTCGGTCAGTATAGTCATTATATTGGTAGCTCTGTGTCTCTGTGCATGATACCTTATAAAGTGTTTTGCTGTTGAACAGTATTTTATTACTTCAAAATTCGAGTTTTAATTGGTAAGGTAACAGCTTTTTAAAAATCATGTATATTTTCAGTTTTATTTTAAGATTATTCAAACTTATAAAATAAATAATTAAAATTTAAAAAAAAGTAAAAAACGTAAAAGAAGTATGAAACATATATAGTAATATTTCAGAATATTTTGTGTGAATATCTGCTACCAAATACGAATTAAAAAAGTAAATATATGTATTGTATAAAGTGTTTCTAGGGCGCCCAAAAATGTGCGGACCCTGGGAGTGCGTTGCGCGAGCAGAGCGCCGTACGCAATGCGTTAATATGAACTAAGTTTTCGTATTTCTGACGTTTCTGCTTGATCCTGCTATTTATGAAAATTTCGAGTGTCTCATTTCTTAAGTTCTGTATATATATTAACACATCTTGCGAGGGAAGCGACAAAAGTCGTTTTGTGCGGATTGGCAGTAAAGTACGGGTAATGACAAAAGTCGTCTTCTACGAATTATTAATGGATTATTGTTATCGGTGAGCTTTTGTAATGTTTTTACGATAAGGTCGGGTACGAGGTTGACGTCTGTACATTTCAACATTAAAATGTGTGTTGCACTTTGCTGACGCTGTAAGAGTTTGGCGAGAAATCACCCGCGTAAGATGTGTTAACGGATCATTAAAGGTATCAATCTAGGCTTAGAAAGAGCTATACCGTGAAAGAAATACAACATATCAGATAGTTAAATGGGTTATTAAGTAAGTGTATTCACTTTGACCTGCTCAGTTACGATCATGTGTAATTTAATGCTAACACTTTGAGCCTGAACCGTATCCCCATTTCGTTAACGTTCAGACCACTCCGACGGGCGGATATTAACGGATTAGGTGGTCTGTCCAGATGGAGTGAGGTCGTATTATAGGTCTGCAGGAATTAAACTAAAAAAATCCTGAGATATGCACTGCCTTGAGTATCATTACATTAATCGATGATGTCATTCCTTGGATTAGCATACGATCAGACAACACATCCACGATGATTTTGAAAACGTTCACGATAGGTGTTAATGTTTTCAATGCAGGATTTATTACATACGAAAAATCAATGCAATAGCTGACACTGCATTGTGGACAATTGGAATGATTACTATGCTTACAATACTTTCATTATAAGTCAAAAAAGTAATATTAATCGATCAAATTATATATTACCCTTACGTTATCCCTCCTGCATTAGCCTCCCAATGCACTCACAAGAGAAGGACCCCAACTGTACCACACAGATTTCAACGATCTTTCATAAGATGATAGAGTACATATTGTTAAGTATGTCTGCCAAATATTAGCCGTAGTTACCTGGTAGTTTTAAAGATATAAACAATTAAAGACATATACGTATTGATGTACCATGATTATAAATTTATAATTGTAAAGCAACAGTGGCGAAGCGACAGGTTGTATGTATTGTGAATCGGAAATTCGACGATCGAATCCCCGTCATGTAAATTTTTTTTATATTTATTTTTCTTTTTTCTTTCTCTCTTTAGTCACTATTACTTCACTGTGGTGACACTGTGCATGATGAATTGACTATCAGAATGATAGTTATCGTAGATGTAAAAAAAATACAAATCGAAAGTTATTCCGAATCAGGATTACAGAACAAAAGTTTGTTTATTGCAGAATATTTTTTAATTTGTATGTTATCTATGTGTCTAGCTATACAGTTTCATCACAGTGAAATAGTAGTGGGACAGAAAAGAAAAAAAGACAACGAAAAAAAAATAAAAAAAACTTTAGTAAACTGGGGATTCAATTGCGGAACTTTCCGCTTATAAGTCGCACAACACTTCACTTTGCCATTATTGCATTGCAACCAAGGATATACAATCATAACACTTCACAGGATATGTACCTTTAACCAATTATATCTTTAAAACAATCAAGTAACTACAGCTAATATTTAGCAAACATACTTAACAATATGTACTCTATCATCCTATGAAAGATCGTTGAAATCTGTGTGGTACAGTTGGGATCCTTCCCTTGTCAGTGTCGATTCATATCGGATCCTTTGGTTTACACACCCGGATGTTGGGGGCGATCAATTCCCGCCAAGGAAAGCTCTGTCAAGAATTGCTTTATCAGTCCCGTTGGGCGTTATTTGAACTCAGGCACGGAATATCACGCTTCACTCTTCTTGTTGATTCTAAAAACAGTTGTTTTTGGACTATTATAGTTGAAATGAGCCATGTGGGACTCACAAAATCGGATGAAACCATCTCTGCAGTGTAGCTTCAACTTTTGCAACAATTTTGCAAAATGTGAATTCACGTCAAAAGTGTTCAAAACGAACGTTTCCAAAATCGACGTGCATGTTAACGCATAAAGTGATATCCCAGATTAATGTAATGGTCTTAATACTCGGCCTTATCTTAGGTTATTTTCAGTTTAATTCGCGTAGAACATGGCCAAAGGAAGTTGATATTGGTTTGAAGCTAAGGAAGGAGTCAATAATTTCGCATTATATCCTTATAACATTGCTATAGGAAGATTCTGCTTTAACGACTTTAGTAGAGCGAAAGATAGGACTCAGGTGAATAACTAAAAGTGAAGTGGTTAGAATATTAATAGTATATATGTTTAAACGATTTAACAGTAACAACTTAAACAACTTTAATCCAATACTACGATTGGGACACATTTTATATTGCTCAAGAAGTTTATTTATTTTTTCTATTATTATAAATTATTGCGGTTTCTTTTCATTACATGTTTGGTTATCATTAACCTCATTCGGAACATTTTAAACACTGAAAGTATTATAGGAAAATTCTATTTTGAACGATTTTAGTAGAGCGAAAGATAGGACTCAGGTGAATAACTAAAAGTGAAGTGGTTAGAATATTAATAGTATATATGTTTAAACGATTTAACAGTAACAACTTAAACAACTTTAAAACTTAGCAACTTTAACGTTCATAATCACACTTTTTCTACGTTCACAGTCAAAACCTTTCTTCCACGTTAGTCAAACACTTTCTGCCACGTGCTCGCATTTCCCCAGTCATATATTCTTCCAAACACTCGTTTCTTTTTATTCTAATTCTCAACCTTTCTCTCTCGATGCATTCGATCACGACCACCCAGAATTCCTCAGTCGCAACGTTTTTTCTAGTGCCCATCTTTCACGCCTTAGAAAGACTCGAGTCCAAACATTCTACGTTCACACGACAATCGCCCAACTCAAGCACTCTTCAGACTTTCCCAAACTTGCATCCACTCGATCGCATTTCCATATTACCTGCTATTATAACATTTATTTACTATCTTGCTCTTATGTTCTGTTCTATTACCTGTGGTCGTAATAATAATTTAGCATATCGTTATAGCTCATCGTGGCTCATAGAATACGCGTTGAAGCCGTCCCTGCGAAGGCCGCAGTGTGCCATGCCAAAAAGTGTGATTCCACTGTTTTTAGTTTACATGCAATAAATACTTCCTACAGTTTAGTTTTGTTCCGACATTCTCCTGAGAATAAAATTACTCGAATTTGATCTTTTTTTTACCTAAGACTGAAGGGTAATCGTAAAGTCACGCATTGAAAGAAACCGAGCCTGCTGTGACCGTACGCTTCGCATCCTAGTCGCGTTGGTGCTTTTAATAGAGAACAGGAGGAGCGCGATCGCGCCGCTTGGCACTCAAACGGTTAAATATAGAAGGTCTGCTTGTTGGACTGGGCCTTATTTGCCTATAGTGGTTTGTGATCCAGCTAGTGGGTCGATGCAACGAGGCATACCTGCAGGATGTGTGTTTACCCTAAAGTCAAGTGCCTTGGCTTGCGTTGCCCTCACCAACTGTAAGACCGTTGCAGCTTCGTCTTTACTTATGCAGCTGTAAGCATTGCCCCTTTTTTGCTTAAGGGGTTAGTAGGATTTGAAGCTCCATAGGATACTAACATCTGAACCGATCAGCTGCGCCTATCTCGCGGGTGGTCAATAACTTTGTACGTTCATTTAAATAGTACTTTCGGCCATCTCGCGAATAATCCTTTAACAATACGAATACTTTATTCACTAAATCCAACTTAATCGAATTCTTCGATTTTTCAACGATCAACGCGGAATTCTTTCAGTGCCAAATTATTGGATGAAAACTGGCGCGCTGGTGTTCCTGTGACATCAAAGCTTTTAACATGGATATTTATCGACGTTTATCCGGCCACACTGCACATCGAAGAGCGACCACGTACACTCGTGTCCACCGATAAATGTCTTGCTTGTTTATGGCGAACCCACGAGCCGTTATTAAATATTTAATACTTTAATCGCAAGCTCGCACCGCCAAACTTTCTGGCCCAGCTCATTTACACGTACGCGCGCAAAATCAGCGAAAGGATTAATCGTGAACGATACAGCTATAGCTTTAGCCTTGTCTCTATAAGCGTGTGAATACGTCTGCATTAAATCGACGGTGGGAAAAGTTTGTAACGGAAGCCCGTTGTTACTCAGGCTGCCGAAATTCCATATGGTGACTAATTAATGACTAACGAACGTTTCGGATATGAATTAATTTCTTGCTTTTCCAGCCACACCTGTACCACTACTAGACACTGCTACAGCAAAAATTCATTCGCCATTCATTGGTTCGTTAATTGATTTCAATTTGTTTGTTAGAGACGGCATAACTTTAGGCAGTATATAACTCGTAGCTTCGGCTATCAAACGATTTGCAGTAGAAATTTAGAATGAAAGAAGACATTTGTAATGTCTGTGTGGCCTGGAGATATGATGTGTCCGATAATGTTCAAAGACATACAACTACGAAGTGCATAACAAGTGACACTTTGCAGTTGTAGGAATGTTTACAGCTATTCTAGAGGGATTATTTCGAAATCATCAACAACCGTTTCACGATGTTTTCACCGACACACGTTCACCGACGTTGAGTTGCATCGACAGCATGCATTCATTGACAGTTTGAAATCATTGACAATGTAATAATAAATAACGTAATAACAAGGATTGTCAACGTCGATGCCAGCTTTCTAAATTATTTTGCGTTCAAAAACTTCTGTATAAATCATTGTCGAAAACAGACCACAAATCTGATGAAAAAAATGAAAATCAAATAGTTAAAAATTCCACATGACTTCCATTAGATCCAACATCAATTAGATTTCTATATTATTCTACGGCTGATATAATATTATTTAAACCGTTCTAAAATTGGTTAACGTTCTGACGAGAATAACACTCTTGAGTTATTGAATACGTTTGAAACTTCCACGGAATTTTCCTTCTGAGTAAACTAAGTAACTTATTTCTACCATATTGCTTTACTAACCCGTAACTATGTGCTTCTCTGTATATGCTTCGGAATAAATGTGGGGAACATCCTTTCCTTTATTCAGACGAAAACATATAGTTTACAACAACAGTTTTAAAATCTATCAGGATAGACCTTGGATTCAATAAAATTTTTAATTTTACAGTCAAACGAATAAGTTTTTCAAATAACAATCTGTTTCTTCAACGGCAATAAGTTATAAACTGACAAAATGATGGTTTCTTGCTTATGTATGAATAATGTATAATTGTTTAAACAATTTCGAAATCATTTCACACGTTCCATCCATGATCCAATATTCGGCTTTAGATATAATTTTCATGTTGTCATCTGTTGTAAATTGTTATATTTCGAACATAATTGTTGCTTTATTGTACATTGGTGAGAATGCGATTCGATGATTCCATTGTGCGGAGTTCACAAGTTTGCTCGCGAGACGAATACTCCTCGAACCCCTGAGCTATACAGGGTGTCCCAAGTTTTAATGTTCAAACTTTGTCAGTGTATTCCATGGTACAAAGTAAGAAAAAAACGTTATGTAAACATAGGTCATATAGAGCTTTATTAAGAAGTTATAACAAAAATTCAGAATAGGAATAGTAATCAACTTAATGTTACTGCGAGCATTGGCTTCGATAGATCAACAGTATTGTGTTTTTCAGTGTGTTTATGTAAGCTATGTTTACTATCTGAGGTCACCAAACATTGAAACGAATTTTCGCCAATAATAGCTTGTGAGGATCGCGAACGAGGGCTGGCGTGTGAATAGATTCAAGCGGACACGTTTAAACACTAAGAAATAGGTAATTATTTACTTTAGGGGTCTCAACTCCGATTTTAATGATTCTGAAATATGTTATAGAAGAGAGTATTCTGAACAACTTTTTCCTATACATATAACCGTCGCTCGGCCTTAGTTTCCGAGATATTTGCAAAATTCCTTCCGTGCTACCACATTGAATTTTTGTTATAACTTCTTAATAAAGCTCTGTATGACCTATGTTTACATAACATTTTTTTCTTATTTTCTGTCATAAGATACACTGACAAAGTTTGAACATTAAAACCTGGGACACCCTGTACGTAGTACGCATCGTGGAAACTCCCTTATTGTCTGCATGCGTAGACTATGGTGTTTAGGAAGACTAGTCTTTTAATTTAGGTTTCGAGAAGAAATTGTTCTTTGGAATCAACGTGGTCCACTAACTAGACAACCTTATCGCTCCTTAGAATTCGACTACATAAATAAGCTCACTTTTGCGCCTTAGCTGTACACCATAATTATAAGATTTGAAATATTTTATTCGAAAATTAATTTATTACCGTATTGATTGGCTCGATCATTTGATACTACGCAAAGGACTAATTCTGGATTACAATAACTCATCATTTTTCCGAGAAATATTTCGCGAAGAAACCTTGCAAGTGCCCTTTCCGCTGAGATGGGAGACTGAGGGACAAATCACCGTCATGCAAATCCTCGCACAAAAGAATTCGTAAACTGTCCACTCTATAATAATGTAGAGGAAGTAGAAGATTATAAAAACCCAAGCAGAGCCCATATTCGTTATTACCAACTTGTCATCGATCGTACAGGCGCGAAGTGCGTGATTCAGTAATCCTCGATACATCTCTGAGCGAGAGTTCGTTACAGTTTTTGAGTAAAATGAAAGTGACGAAAGTCTTAATACCCGTAATCATTTTAAAGTTTTGTGTATGCATTCTAAATTTTGTATTGGTTTCAACCCTTTGCGCTCGAGAGGTGACTGTCACCAAATGTTGGTTTCGCAAATTTTCAGATTTCGGTTAATTTGTCTATTAGTCAAACTCAGAGGTTAAATAGTCGTATATGTAAATTTTAATATACGACTTAACTAAACTAAATGAAGTTTAATATACGTGAATCATAGTAAATATTTCGAATTTGACAATTTTTGAAGTTAGTATCATTGAACGACTAACGGTCGCCTCTCGAGTGCAAAGGGTTAAAACAGTGCAATAGTTCTTACTTTTGTGTTATGTTAATAAGTTTCGCTTTAGTTTTATTAACAGTAGTATATTATTTGGGTGACGTGGCGACGAACGTGTTAAAGCATTGTCAGCATAACTTCAGTGTGTTTCCTTTATACAATATTATGTTTTCGTTGTAATGGTAATTCAATGTATTATCGTGAAGGATTTTTCTATATTACCATTGTAATAAAATTCATAGTTTTGCAAAAGTTATAATTCATAAAGGCGTAATAAATAGTAAACAAAACTCTAATTCATGTCGTTTGCTTTTGTATTTACTATAATTTTGGTATTTTGAAATAATTCGATTCACTGTAAAATCTTCATTTTGGCTAAATATATATATCAAGCATTCAATTAAACGTATTTCTGTTTTTCTAATTTCATTATTTTCCTAAATTCCACTAATTGATTTGCCTCCCGTTTAAATCCGACGTAACGAAAATTCCAGGGACTTGTGCGAGACTAGACAGTCTCAGATCCATTAATTTATTAACTAACAAATAAGATATTTAAGTAATTTATTACATTCCCCTGTCTGTTATCAAATAATAAAAGCTACCATCCACAGTGTTCGGACCCGTCCACATGTAACAACATATTACCGTCTAAAGCTTTGTTTGATTCCTCAAGTAAATCAAGGTTTAATATATTCTGGTTCAGGAAGATTACTTTTCCTTCTAACATAAAAAGTTTGTCGTATTAGAATGTTTCTTTGCTCATATTGCATGTCCGATCAAGCTTCTGAGTCACTGTAAGAAACATTATGCAACGCTCCAAATTTAAAATTAGCATAATTTAGAAAAGATAAACTTTATGAAGAATTAATTTCAACATTAAGGAAAGCTTGAACAGTATTATAGAATGAAATACCAAAAAAAATAATTTATATATTATGTACCCATGTATGACAAATAAGAGTTAATACAAAGGAAGGAAAAAGGAAAAATAGAACAATAAACTCAATTAACAAAATGTTCAAAATGTTGTACACTGTTAATAAAGTTCCAAAGATTTACCTATTTTGCCCAAAAGTATCTTTCATTTCAGTGAAAAAATTACTAAAGCATACATTATACGAGGGTGGTCCCATAAGTACCCGGCCTGACCTAGAGAGGGAGGTAGTTGTTTAAAAAATATCACTGTATTAGAAAGTACACAATCTATAAAGCATATGTTTCAAGTTTGAAGACGTTACATTGTTTAGTTTTTGTTTGGCAGCCATCAATAGTAAACGTTTGCAGTGAATTTGTGAAAATGGAGAAAATTGGTCATCGTTGTTACAATGGCCAAAATTAATGAATTAAAGTTTGAATTGCTACCTCATGCACCCTATTCGCCAGGTTTAGCCCCCTCGGATTATTTTCTGTTCCCAAACTTGAAAAAATGGCTCAGTGGTCAAAGATTTTCTAATAATGAAGAAGTGATGTCGGCAGCTAACGGTTATTTTGAAGAGCAAGACAGTTGTTATTATACAAAGGTCATCGAACTTATTAAACATCGCTGGAAAGGACATCATGTTGAAAAATAAATACATTTTTTTCAAAACTTTTTGTTTTCTATGTCGAGTCGGGTACCTCTGGGACCACCCTCATATTCTGCTTTTAAACATTAATTGCACATTATCCATTATCAGCTTTTATAATAGCTTATTTAAAAGTTCGTCACTTTCTTTAATCTTAAACATACCCTCAGTTGTAATTACAAATCTAGAATTTTTTGGGCTAGTTAAAAACACTTGAGAACTCTATTCCATATAGTTATCCGCTCCGCTATTCAAAGCCATTATTTGTTCGGATGGAAAACTGTACCAATTTTCGCCGAAGAAGGCCAGATGCATCGGCTCTATCTTTCGTTATCCGGACTCACTTGAATGGATAGGAAGCTACGGACGTTTTCTGTAATAATTCATATCCACGTCACTTTTATTTCGCCTCTGCTGCTCGTTCCCTCTTGCAACACCTTGAGGCCGCACGCTTTATTTGTAGCCAGGATTTTCTATTCCGCGCGTTCATTCATCATCGTCCACGGAAACCCCGAACCCCATTTTGTTAAGAAGTTGGCCAGAATTCCTGGGTCGAGTTTCGTGCCGCGTTCAACTTGCTCCAGGTACTTTTTCATTGCTCTTCAGGAACAATATACCAAACTGTTTTTTCCGGGGATTACCTGTTTACGTACCGTTCTTTATCTGTTTGCAATGTACATTGCTGTTCGAAAGTTTGAAGTACGTTGCGATTTTAAAATAAATTGAGCTTTCTTTAAGTAACCGTGTAAGAATTCTATAATGCCATGTTTAGTTATAATTATAAACAAAGATTATTATTGTGGCGTATATATTTATTTTCTATGAAAGTGCTATTTTGCAAAAGAATTCTCTCTATCTCTTTAAGGCCATTTAACAGATTACTGTTCAATGATTGACTATATATGTAGGAATGCGATCGAGTGGATGCGAGTTTGGGAAAGTCTGAAGTGTACTTGAGTTGGGCGATTGTCGTGCGAACGCAGAATGTTTGAGCTCGAATGTTTCCAAGGCGTGAAAGATGAAAACTTGAGAAAACAGTGCGACTGAAAAATTCTGGATGGTCGTGACCGAATGCGTAGAGTGAGAAAGGTAGACAATTAGAATGAAAGGAAACGAGTGTTTGGAAGAATATATGACGGGGAAAATGCGAGCACGAGGCAGAAAGTATTGGACGGTGAAGACAGAAAGGTGTTGATTGTGAACGTAGAAAGAGTGTTAAAGTTGCTAAGTCGTAAAGTCGTTTAAGTTGTTTTTGTTAAATTGTTTTAAATATACTTTTATTAATAGTTTAATCACTTCACTTTTATTTTTCACACCTGAATTCCATCTTCCGTTCTACAAAAATCATTTTATAGAACTTTCCTATATGTATGATTCAATAAGCCTCAAAATATTTTGTAATATTTTTAAAAATAAACATTCAGTATTTAAAAATCGATGTATTACTTGTTATTTAATGATTATTATTCGGAACATATAAAGTAATATTTTGTAAAATTTGATTGTCAAGTGTCGAAAAATTTTTACGCCCAGCAAAGACATTTGCGGCTGAAAAGTACAAGAACCATTGCATAGAACATCAGCCTCTTTACTAAATTTCCATCAGCTACACAAAGTTAAACGGTGCTTCAAAAATTAGAAACAATACACAAATCATAGGAAACTAACACTGGAGTTGATGAATTTTGCTTTCTACACTAACAAATTGTACAAACTATACCTGGTATTCCTTGTGTTATTCGATCGTTCGTACAAAATTAAGCTAAAATTATAAAGTACCAAAGTAGTTATGTTAACACGTTGAGTGCCACGTCAGTCATCGGTGACTAACAGTGTAAAATATGATATCAAACTAAACGTGTTTGATGGATATCCATATAAGTATTTCCTTCCAAATATAAATATCTTCCACTACGATAAGAAACAATGGCCCTAATATGTTTAAATACTTGCATCGGGTAAATTCTAATTTGCTAGTAGTGCGCTTCGCATTGCTGTACCACGATACCAGCGCGGGTGGCCTGACGGAGATTTCCTTATAAAATCGCGTGGCACTCAACGTGTTAAGAAATTTACAATACCAACAGTGTCGAGAGCTTAAAACGTTTTTAATAGGTTTATTGTATATTAATTTCACCAGAAGACAGGTGATTCTCACGCAAATAACTATTGATGAAGGATAGCATCGACAGAATTGTCAAGCAGAAAACTCCCAATAAGTATCGTTATTGTACGTTACTAATAAGTTGACAGAGCCAAAACGGTAAAGAGAGAAAAGGAGTTCGATCACATTGTCCGATTTTTTTGGCTACAAGGTGTCGTATGATTCGATCTGTTTATGTTATCGTTTTGACCAATAATCAAAGTACTTTGTAACATGATTATCACACAATATTAAATGTTATTAAACAATGGAAACTAATTGTTTTATTTAAGAAATTTATGTAGTATCGTAATTAATTTTATAAAGTAAGATAAAGTCCTCACTTTCGTGGACAGCGAGAGTTCAGGCCTACTTAGGGAAATCCCTTGGCGATGCGCAAGGCCCTCGAAAAATGCCCAAATATGGTCATGTTTTTAGAATATGCCCAAATATGGCCATACTTGAGGGATTTTTCCGAGGTACGTGGTGGGAGAAAGGCCAAGGGCTAATGATAGTTTTCTCTAGTCAAAAAGAGCAGAGTTGAATTAGACGTTGTAGCGTGTAGCAGAGTCGTGCGAAGAGTAAAATTTATACATAATATTGTAACTATATTTCCGTAATCATAGCAATAAATAAATATTATTATTATAACGCTACATTTATAATATTCTTACTTGCATAATATTATTTCTGACTGTAGAAAGAGCTGCTGGCTTTAGGTACCGATACAGTTTAGAATAGCTGCGATGTTAATATTTTAAGTTGATGTCTACACGAGTGCCATTCACTTGTGTTGTATCTCACTCTGTCGCTTTCTACGTTACGCGATGAGCAGAAAAGGTGCTAGACTTCGCCAATAATAAGAAAGAATCTGGGAAGTGGAAGGGATTAGGTGGAGCGGACCACCGATTCCCCTTGTGTTTTTTAGTTTGTGGGTAGTTGGTCCTCTTTTCGTTTTCCAGTAGCACGTGTGACCTATTTTTATAACTGCTTGAAAAGACAGCTCTTTATAATCAGCCGGATTCGCATTTCTTCCCACTGGTGCTGGCGCAATACTCGATTATTCAGGCAGATTGAAATTTAAAACAAGGCGGGACTCGATTTCCGATCCAACCCAAGTACTCGAAACAACGAAACGGTTGAGAAAGTCGAGTAGCTCGAATGTACCGAGCGACTTGAAGGTCCGAGCAGCTTGAATATCTTTCGAGAAGATCGAAACGTTCAAGCTGCTTTTCCGTGTTTATTTGTTGTCTTACGCCACATCCGTAAATCAATTTGTGGAAATAATAAATATTTGGTACACTTTCTTTGATAATATACGTATGCCACGGTAGAAGTTTCCGTAGTAATCGCATTTAGTGGAATGAAGCTGCTTGGACATTTCGATTTCCTCGGAAGATGTTCAACCTGCTCGAATCTTCGAATTGCTCAATACATTCGAGCTACTGCATCGTTTTGAGACTCTCCAAACAATTCGAACTGTTCGATCTTTTCCAGCCGTTCAGCCGTTTCAAGGTCATTCGAATCGAATATCTTTCGGTTCGCTTTTTCAGGTATCCGAGGAGATCTACTTCCGACTGCCAACTGATCAGCAACACACAGTACTAAGAACAACAACAAGAAAAAGAAAATCAAATCATTACGTTTCTGGAACGTAACATTAATAATAGCTTATACTGGAATAGATCTATTTATGGGACGTTATAATGGACCCTGGAAGCTTCTATCTCCTTGTTTTGGTCTCTGTTCTTTAATGGGTTATACGCAGTTAGAAATTTCAAAAAATCGATTTTTTTAATTTTATTTCCTTATTGTACATACATTCAAGAATGTACAAAAAAATTGTGAAGTCGATCCGACAATTATTTTCGATTCAGTAGCCGAAATAGTAGCGAGCGAGCAGCAGCTGCCTGCCTGCGGCAGTGAGTTGTGAGTCGGTGTAGTAGTGTTTATATAGATCTTAGCAATGAAAAGTTATTAGAAAGATGCGTCAGTGGGTTCACGCAAAATAATAATGAAAATTACAACCAGCTAATATGGAAAGTAACACCGAAAATTGCTCCGAATGGTTTGAAAATAGTCGAACTTGCTGCATACATCGCTGCCGGAATATTTAATGAAGGCACAACATCATTATTATATTACATGAGTGCAATTGGGCTCTATTTAGGGCACAGTGTGCACTTGTTTGCCGAAAAGGAGGACGTCGAGTGCATCACGATATCCGAGCGAAGAACGCAAGAGGGCACACGCGAGGGAAGAATGATTCGAAAACAATATAAAATTGACTTAGAAGCTGCCGAAGGAGTACAGCATTTACTATATGATCCTGGAATAGACGATTCAATTTAAGTTGAAAAAAAAAATTTTTTACTATGTGTAAAATGATTTTGAAACTTTGAACGCGTTTATCTCGAAACTATGTTTTTCAAGACGGTGAGTAAGATTTCTCGAAAACGACTCAACCGATCGATCTCAAACTTTTACACAAGCTTTATAGATATATTATCTAGTAATTAACTTGATTTTGTAATTTGTAATTGTAATTTTGACTCTACAACAAATATTTTTTATTTTATAAACAATTTACGGGCAAAATTCTCGATATTTCTACTTTAGGATGCCACCATTTTGTTAAAAATGAATATTTTGCAAAACCGAACGATCAAACACGAGATAATACATTATATTAAAGAAAAATTCCTGGTTTTTTTATTTCACATAACCCAGTCCCGAGATATCGTACTCACCGCAGAACGTGTTTTTTTGGAGGTGCTCCCGGAGATTGGCTGTAGCGGCTATCAGAATTATTATTTTCGTACCAAAAAAATTGAGAATGTAGCCAAAGACTACTACAATATGTGTACAAAGTTTAAAAGTAATATATTGAAATGTCTCTCCAGAAAAATTCTTGAAATATCGCCTTTTTCCGGCCTTCTAACTGCGTATAACTCCCTAACCAAGGATAAGGAGCTGGTAATCGGATATTTGAAGCAGCATTCGGGCCAGTAGCTTGACAGTCACAATTAACAGCTCGTTGTTCCAATGAATCGAATTATATCGCCCTTCCTTTTCACTTCCCTCAACCTGCCACGTTCTTATCACGTATCCCGACACGCTCGACACACTCAATCTCACGGTTTATCGTGTTAGTCTTCGATTGAGACCGGTTAATTACAATGGGTAGGTAGAAGGCCATTTTAAAAGGGTTTCGACGGATGAAATTCCTTCTTAATCCGTTCTGAAATTCCGCGGTACGCTGGTATTTGCCAAATGTATGCTTCCGTTTGGAGATTTCCGTGTACACAGACACCCGGCGCGTGATAAGTTTGGAAAATTATTGAGCTCCGGGTCTGCTTCTACCTTTCTCAGAGTTAGCCTGACCGCCAGAGAGTGCTAAAAATTTCACCGTGAAATTGCGGATGTCGTATCCGAAATAAAATTGCACGATCCCTACCCGTAGATCGCACGAAAATCGATAACTACGGTTTTCTTCTTACGATAGGAGACGGGAAATATTGATATTACGTGTCGTCGCAGCTAGAAAACGTCTAGGAAACTGGTTCTTATACTTAAGGGGTGAACCTTTAGGTGGATTCGAATTTCTGTAAATATGATTAAAAAAATGGAACTGAAAATCCGTTTCAGTTTTTAAATATTATAATTTATAATTTGCGTTTAATATTTTTCATATTTTTATATGCTTAGGTACATTCTGTACTCTCTTTCACATTTAAGCTTCCTGTAATTTTGTAAAAATGTGTAATTTATTTACGGTAATTCGTGAAACTGATTAAATAATTAAACTGAATTTTTTATCGAATGCAACTACAATCATAATATTAGGTGTACAAGTTAATTTTGGACTTTTTGGCAGGTTCAGAATTTATTTAAATTTTTATGCTCAAAAGTTAGTGGATGAAGCAATCCCCCTCACTTTCTTTAAACTTTGCCCATCTTTCGGACAACGGATACCTGACTTGAATAAACTAGACTGTTTTATTTCGATAAACTCATCTAAAAGTGATTGCAATTTCTCATTCTTAAATCGTTGCGGTTGTCCAGGTCATCTTTTGTCCTGGAGATCGAAATTTTCTTCCCGGAACCTTCGGTATCAGTATTTGCAGGTGGAACGAGATACATCATTCTCACTAACAGCATTACGGATCATTTCTGCAGCTTCAGCGGCTTTTCTTTTTTAACTAGAGTGCGAAGAGTGCACAATGACGAATGTGTTCTTTGCTGCACGCCATCGTTTAAACTGTTGTTTACTCAGGTCACGTTGATCAAATCAAGCAGTTTTCTAATGTTTTGGAACGCTAGATGTCTACACTATAAGACTCCAAAAATACCGTTACGATATTCAAATTGTAAACAGCCTTTATCATAATCGAAATATGAAAGACTAAGATTAACTTGTGCACCTAATATTTAATTATTTTTATGATAAATATTCTTATTTGCATCTTCTGAACTTGTTGGCTAATCATTGTAATTTGTAACGTACAATTATATTTCGATTCGACAAAACATGTTGTAAAGGAGGTATAATATTAAACGAGGTGAATCAGAATGAAATTTTAACTTTTGTTTCCCTAAATTCTATCCCCTTAATTATGGTTATAAATACACGAATATAGCTCTAAATTACATACTTGTTTACTTAAATTCTGTTACACCTGTTTTTCCTCAATTTCATTAAAAAAAACTAATTCATAGAAGTAATTCTTTAAAGTGAAATTGAAAAGATAGAGCAAACTATTAGTGGTAGTTTTTTTATTGTCGTTCAAAAGTAATCTGATTTTTCAGTAATCAGTAGAAACACTTTTGTGGCAAAAATATCTAGAAGACCATAGCATGGTTTAAAGTATCTTATAAGGGATACTAGGCAACTCAAAACATCCAAACATTCTGAAATTTTGTGTACATCTAGTGTGAATGTCCAATAACACCATATTATTTTTCTTTCGTGCTAAATTTCTCTTTAAAGTGGTGAAATCAACCCTTAAAGATACTGCATTTTTTAGTTTTTCGGGTATAACTTTGTAATGGTACGAGTAAAACCAAAACTTTGAATAGATAAATCGTTCTGTTTTTTATGCTGTATCAACCTATTGTGAAAGAAATTTCATCGTCGTGCAATTTTCTTTTGGGATGGGAGATATGGTTTACTTAAAAGTGTCGAAACTATTTCCAGTGGGACTTTAGGTATATTCCGTTTTATGGATCGGTTAAGGATAAAAAGTACTAAGGATGGCTTGTAATCACGTGACCTACGTGGAATTCTTAACAAAGAAAAGCCAAGTCGAAGGCACACAGAAAAAATAGGGAAACCCAAGACTGGAATGACTTCGAAAGGTATTATTTAGATAAGACGGTAATATCTCCAAGTATAACCGTGAGTTACTGCTGAAACGAATATAACATTTTTACGACGATGAATATGTTTTTACAATGTAACAGTTAGTTTAGACATTTAAACTAGCAGTAATTGGTTCTGTAAAATTCTTACCGTAACAAAGCCTTAAAAATCTGAAATCCAGCATGCCACTGAAAAGTTAGATTCCTCAGAATTGTCTGGGAAGCAAAGCTCAAGGTATACTTGGTAATCAGACGCGACGATCGAACCACGTCCACGTCGATCGTCAGACTCACAGACACGAATCGTCTCAGAGAAGCTGGAATTGGCAGACCCGACCAAGATTACGACCGATTCGATGCGTCCTACGAATCGCTCGTTATCCTGTTTCTCGTGTCGGAAGGGTGCATACGGAATTAATTTCTTGCGCGTGTATGCGCCGACAGCGACGATCGATAGCCAACCCCTGAAACGACGACGAAGTATAGTCGAAACAACGCGAATAAGGCCGATAAATTATGGAGAACTCCACAGAAGCAGAGTCGAAGATGGGGTATAAGAAGGGAGAGGGTAACAGAAGCGTAATTTTCGTTGTTTAGAATACCGATCGAATAATTAAGCTACGCTTATTATCAAATGTAACTGCAATTCTAATGCCTAATCATTTTTCTGGTAAACATTCCTCTTCATACCTTGTCGACTTTTCAATAATTAACTCCTTAACATATAAATAAAACGGAATTTGATGGGTCCAAAAAATACTATTTAATTTGGCTCAACTGAACAGTTATTTGCAAGCTTAGAAACAGAACATTTTATTTCGAAATTTGCCATTCTACATAACATTTAATCAGACTGATGTGTAATGTTGATGAACAATAATTAAGTAATATTATAAAATAATAAATTAGTAGTTCTAATAATATATGTACTGCATAAAGACAGTTGTTGACGTCTAGAAGACGTCAGTCTACAATGGCACATGAAATGAATGACGTCTCCCAGACGTCATTGTATGTCAAGGGGTTAATTCATAATCAGTAACTTCTTGGTGATTCTACGAAATATATAGTGAAAGATAATATTCGGTCAATTTCATGAATGCGAGATACTTGCGAGATCAGAGAGATATTCCTTTATTGTAAATGGTAAGTTTTCGGAAAAAAAAATAGTAGAAACACGAAGTTAAAATATTTATATGAACTATTTCATTAATCTTTAGATTGGAAATTTTGCAAACTTACCTAAAGTCAAAAATGGAGTCGGTTGTAGTATATAAGAAAGGCAGGTTAAGAAAAATGATTAAAAATTGGTATATATGCGATTAACCTTTAAAGCTTTTAGATGTATGTAAATACCCATACTTTTCACGATAAAAAGTTGAAAGCAGTTGTTTAAATAATCTGTTTAAAGTATAATATTTATTTAATTTCACAGATATGATATAAATATTTCAATTTATTTTTTAATATAAACTGAAAGCAGTTAATTCAAGTCAATATTTTCCTTATTAGACGTGTAATGAAATACATATTTGAATATTATTTTAATGAAATCGTACCTAATGGGTAATTTATTTTCCTACGTGTATGAAATTCTCTCCATTAGGCAGCTGCGGTTATACCTTAATATCCACATTCAAATTTATGTTTCGTAGAATAAATAAGCGGTTAATCGTAACTGATATTTTGCCTCCAATTGAATAAGGAAAATAATATTCGAACTGACCAATGCAAGATTAAGAGCTCGAAATATTTCGATTAATTATCCCTAATACTTAATCAAACATTGTAATTTCGATTAATAACTCAAATTATTGTATTTCAGATCAATAATTCTAATGCACTCAGAGGAAAAAATTACAAAAGAGTACTAAGTGGTATTTATAATCTTACAGAACTTAAATTAAATTAAGCTTCATTGACGCACGATAAATTAACGAGGGCAATTTTTAATACAATATAATTTACAGACAAAGAAAAAATAAATTACAAATAGACATTCACATTTTCATAGTATTTCAAATATTTTATTTGAAATTACAGTGTGTATTGTATAATCTTGTACAGTACTACGGTCTCAGAATATTTGTTATTCTAACAAGTTACTTTGTTCATTTAACTGTAAGAAATAATGCAACAAATATTAGCAACCTTTATTCTGCAGTGTCTCAACACTGTAAACCTAATACTCGATACGGGCGAAAACAAATGCATTATTATATTATATGCTTAAAGATTTTTATATGCAAGATTTTCATTGTTATATGTTTAAAGACATTTATTAAGAAAACAAATTTAATTTACAAGAGGGAATCTGATACTTTCGATAATGAAATTGTACTTAAATTTAATTCAATTTTATTAATAGTACCTCAGATATATTAGAAACTAAATTAAATGTATAGTTGATAAGAAGATAAATATACAGTTATTTCTTAATTAATATTTACAACAAACTGCACCTTCTGCTAAAATTCTTTTATAAATGAAATTGCCCCATCAGTGTTTCACATAACATTTGGTAACATCTACTCCTTCCCAAAACTAAACATTGTTACTCAAATATTTCACAAGAAATTAAATTCCCACAACTGTTCGCATGAAGCGCGAGACTCACAATAATAGGAGAAAAAGCATTCTGAAAGGCGGTTCATGACAACCAGAAACGAGTCGTTTGGTCGTAACGGAACACCCGGGGACGTAACTATAGTCGTCGCCGAGTGAATTGTAGCCGGGGATGGTTCCTGTACTTATCGTGAATCAAAGGTTGCGTCGCGTCGCGTCGACGCTTACGGGGGTGGCGAGCGTCAACTTACCACGGTGGTGCTTTCTCTCCGGAGACACAAAATAAGAATAATAATGAATATTTCAATAAACCACGTCCCCTCCTTCAGAAACGAAATTATACGAGACAGGGTTTACGGTTCCTCGGCAACTCACTGTTTAGGGTTGTTTATTTTTTAGTAGGATACTCTGATTGCACCCTTATGAAATATTTAAGTATAATTAGGCACGAAAATGAAACGGGACAGGAACATGAGACTGTAACTTGTATTAGGCTGCTGCAAAAATTCTCTTTGTGACAAAACAGCGGAAAGCTCAACTTTTGAACATGCATAGTATGCTTTTTAACCCGTTGCCACACGCTTTTAATTTGATGATGGTCGTCAGAAACACATTTTTTTTTCAATTTTTTATGGCTGCCAAATGGAATCAAGTGTAAGTTGTATGTTTGGAAGTGAAAATTATCACATTTGGCTACAGTCTTTCCTAAAAAACTCTCGACGGCTATAACCGTCATTTGCTCATCATGTCATTTTTTCTCTTCCCGGAGCAAATGACGGCTATGACCGTTGTGACGACTATACAGCATTTGCTTGACTAATTCAAAATGATTCTTATGAATAAAAGAGAGTAAATAGGTGTAATTTTAACACAAAAAAATCAGTTTGAAACAAAATTATCATTTGTAAGTTATTTTGCTTATAAAATAGTATAATAATAACCGCATGAAAAAAATTAATATGCTGTCTGGCATGCTATAACTTTTTTTCTAGATGTGTTACTCAATAATTAACAAATGTATATGTTAGTACACTTCGTACTAACGTTGTGCTTTTTTTTATTGATTAAAATGTGCACGACGGCTATAGCCGTCATTTGCCTACATATCGCCAAAGATCGGACGGCTATAGACGTCATTTGTGGCAACGGGTTAAGCCTGTGGGTGTAGATCATCATATGATCGAAATATAATACATAAAAAAAAGAGCTAGATGGAGAATAGGGCGTGTAAAGAATAGCAAATGACGAAGGACTTGTGATCGCGATGACGTCGTCTGTAATCGTATCGAATAGATGATTTTTATATAATATAGTATAGTTATCAAGTTATAATAAAACAGTTTATACCGAGTTAGTTTAAATGGTGTATTAGGATTACTTTTTATTTTCTCCAAACCAAGACAACAAAGCCATTTATGATGTCGTACCGAGAACATCCAATATTAACTACATAAGTTATACGACTCTATGCCATTGAGAAAAAACACAGAATCTGACTTCAAAGTACTTAACACTAAACGTACCAAGCGAGGTCAAATGACCCCCTTACCAACCCTTAGCCACACACTTTGACATAGTAGTAGGGTTAGATTTGAATTACGTCCCTTTCTTAATATGTGTACAAACATACGGTTCAAAGATTATAGACTATTGAGCTTTCGTTTACATTTCTATTTAATATATAAAATGTCTGTTTTATCTCATAAGAGTTATTTAATATAAATGGGGACATTCCTTAATATTAACAGTTTTGCTATAAGTGCTATAACAATGATGATTTTGAAATATAATTAATTTTCCTTAATGAAATATTGATATTTCATATGATATAATCTGAGTTAGCTCTACTCATTTTCCACAAAAAAGTACATTAAGCCAATCAAGCCAATGTTCATCGAGAAAACAATATTCCAAACATACTAAAATTTGATATTGCAATGCTTTAAATATTATGCAAAAACGTTGTATATTTTTATTTATTTTTACATTAAGTTTTAACACTAAACGTACCAAGCGGGGTCAAATGACCCCTTTCCAAATTTACTTTATAAATCGTACATTCATTGTTATTTTTTTCGCTCATCCAACTTTCTGTAAATTCTTATATTACCTGTTTATACAATTTTTCGCTTTACATTTTTCTCTTAGCTTATTTTTTACCGAGAAAAATTCATTGCATACCTTGTGTACCACGAGGGGTCATTTGATCCCTTACGAAATTTACATATTTTTCTGCAGTTCTCTAACTGGAACTTTAGTTCTGAACTCGGATACACTTCTCAAGTTATAGTTTTATTTATCTGAATCTGATATGTGTGTTTGGTTTCGGAGGTGAGCACTTGAACGAGACCCAATCGGGTCATACGACATAACGCATAAACAGGAAGGACTCTTATTGGAGATTCACAAGTAACGCTTCTTCAAACGAGTTGTCTATAGCTAAACAAAATAGAAGTGCAGTCCTATATTGAGGGTCAAGAAATAATGATCAAAAGCTACAAAAATGTTGCAAATTATTTCCTTTAATAAATTAAGAATTTCTTTCTAAAAATCAACGTTTATTTGACCCCTTATGGTAGGAATAGGTATGTGCAAAGTACCGGTACGTTTAGTGTTAAGCAAGCTAATTGTTTCAAGAAGGATTGGTTAATTTAAATGTTGTATACAATATTGTATACAGTACTATAGGAAATGTTCTATAAAATGTAGAACAGAAGATGGAATTCAGGTGTGAAAAATAAAAGTGAAGCGATTAAAACTTAATAACAGTATATTTAACACAATTTAACAAAACAACTTAAACGACTTTACAACTTAGCAACTTTAACACTCTTTCTACGTTCACAACCAAACCTTTCTGTCTTCACCGTCCAATACTTTCTGCCACGTTAGTCAAAAGCTTTCTGCCTCGCGCTCGCATTTTCCCCGTCATATATTCTTCCAAACACTCGTTTCCTTTCATTCTAATTGTCAACCTTTCTCACTCTACGCATTCCGTCACGACCACCCAGAATTTCTCAGTCACGCTGTTTTCCAAAGTTCTCATCTTTCACGCCTTAGAAACACTCGAGCCCAAACATTCTGCGTTCGCACGACAATCGCCCAACTCAAGTACTCTTCAGACTTTCCCAAACTCGCATCCACTCGATCGCATTCCTACAGTACTTATAAAACTAATGTATATATTTTTGCACATTTTCCGAATGTTATATTTTTATTTGTGACTTTATAGAAACGATTGCAATCTTTCAATGTGTCTTACGAATGAGTATAAAAGGATTATTCTAACAATGTTCCACCTTAGAAATTCCAGCAAATGAGCTTTTTGAGATATCTACCCTCTTTCTCAACCTACAACAGAATATATAACGAGTGAAAGTTACCGAACGAACTAGTCACTTGCCGGTACTTTATCCGGCTTGTAAGCCCTCTTTGCCCACGGCTAATATCCTATTAATGTATCGCGTCTCGCTAATACTTTTTTAATGTACAAGTTCGCTGTAACTTAAAGTGGAATTAAAATCACTGCCATAGCTGACCGTCATTTGGCCCTCGAATAAATGTGGTGGAAAGGAAAATCAATGAAGGGTTGCTGTTGAAACGAAGATATTACGGCTGAATTTTCAATTATCCGAACCAACGAACGGCGACAGATATATTTCTATAAGAAATTTTTTAACTTACAGTTTATAACTTACTATACATATAATACGAAAAATATTACTCGATGTATAATATTGTTGAGATTTTGAAATGTTTGTCTTTCCATCGTGATCATTTAACTTTATTCTAACTTTATAAATATTATTTATTAAGTTAGTGCACAGACTTTGATCCTTTATTAATTTTCGTTTATTCGTATTTATAATGTGATAATTTGAGATTAATAATCCTAGAAATATCTTTTTTTGTATTAGTATTGTGTTTTAAATGCATCCATTTCAATTTCATAAATGCTTAAAAAGGCGGAAAATTGCTTAAAATCGAACAGTTATACTTCTGTAAAACTTCCATGTACACCTATTACTATAATATTGTTTTACACAATTAGGCGAGTGTGCTCTTTAGGTGTTACGGAATCTATCGCGGAATCCGTAAATATTCAACTATAATTTCGTAACTTTTGGATTCCATCAATTCAAAAATAAGCCTTGACATTGGTACGGCACGTGTTTCACAATGATGTATTTCTTTTTTTGTTTAACGTCACAGTTTAATGTCACAGTTTTGTTGTACAATGTGTTTTGTAACTTTCTACAATTCACCTGTGTATTTTTTTGCTGAGATCTTATGCTCATTTTAAAATAGTGAAATAAGTTCCAACTATCCTCGCTTCAATATAACAAATACATTTGGTAAGGTAAAGAAAGTATCTGAAACTATAGAGCGTTTAAAATTGTGGAGTATTTAGTTTTATTAGGTATGCGTGCGAGTGCGTATGGTCGAACGATGGCAGGAGTAGTAATGTAGTATGGTTTGAAAATGTGACAGAATGATCTTAGAGTGTGGTGTTCTATATTTGTTTTGGGTAAGAGCGAGTGTAGCGCGAATGAGTCACTGTTACAACGCGCGAGAGAATAAAGAATAAGAGCGAGAGATATAGAGAGAAAGGGGGAGAAATCTGGAAATCAGGAACATGTGTACGAGACAACATTGTAATACCAAATTATTAAAATTCATATTTCCAATAATTCATTAAAGCATTTAATATAAAGGTACCCCCTTAAAACAAGACATCCTATAACACGGTTTCGCTATAACACAATTCATAAATCGCGGGAACCCTCTTACAACACGGCATCCTATAACACGGTTTCGCTCTAGGATGATAAGAAAATTGCAAAAACCTTTGTACCACACTGTACTTCTACAGCTTTAGCGAGGCTTACCGTCTTAACTGTTTGAGTTAATAATTTAATTTTAAAAAAATTACAAGAAGACCTAAGATTAGCTGAAAATCTTGTCATTTTTCTTGAATGCAGGCCCTTCCGCTGAAAGAAGCCGAAAACTCAAAAGAGAGCTGCAAAACTCTTTAGCTCCATACTGAGAAATTTACAATGACCTGGTAAGAACCAGCAAGTAAAGTGAAATTATAAATTTTTTTTAAAAGGGAGAAAGATGCAACAACTTTAAATGAAAAAGGAGTTCTGAAAGTGCAGGCGATATCGTTCCACCAAAAAAACTTTTTCGGTTGATTATACTGAGCAGTGACGACGAAGTAATTTATTAAATTAAAGTTGCATTAAATTAAAATATTTTTGTTTTTCTTTTGTTTTGTGTTGTAAAAACATTTATATTTTTAATAAGTTTTCGGAACGTAACCCCCCTTTTTGTACTGGCTCTGGGTCTCATACAACACGGTTTCACACAACACGACATTTTCTAGGAACCTATCTACCGTGTTACAGGAGGGTTACCTGTAGTTAAAAGTCGAATAACTTACTCAGAAAAATGATCAAATCGTAATTCTTTATAATATCTATAAATTTGCTGCAATGTAATTTCCAAAATTTACTATAATTTTTGGTAGAAAGTATAAATAGAGATTTGTTTCCTTCGCATCAGCTATCTTCTCGTATAATTTTGAATCTGATTTCTTTCACGCAAATAAATGCAGGGTATCCCAGGTTTTAATGTTCAAACTTTGTTAGTGTATTCTATGGCACAAAATAAGACAAAAATGTTATGTAAACATAGGTCATATAGAGCTTTATTAAGAAGATATAACAAAAATTTAATGTAGTGGTACGGAAGGAATTTTGTAAATATCTCGGAAACTAAGGCCAAGCGGCAGTTATATGTATCAGGAAAAGTTGTTCAGAATACTCTCTTCTATAACATATTTAAGAATCATTAAAATCGGAGTTGAGGCCCCTAAAGTAAATAATTACCTATTTCTTAGTGTTTAAACGTGTCCGCTTGAATCTATTCACACGCCAGTCCTCGTTGCGATCCTCACAAGCTATTATTGGTGAAAATTCGTTTCAATGTTTGGTGACCTCAGAGAGTAAACATAGCTTGTATAAACAAACTGAAAAACAATACTGTTGATCTATCGAAGCCAATGCTCGCAGTAACATTAAGTTGATTACTATTCCTATTCTGAATTTTTGTTATAACTCCTTAATAAAGCTCTATTTTTTTCTTACTTTGTGCCAGAAAATACACTGACAAAGTTTGGACATTAAAACCTGGGACACCCTGTATAACAATTTTAATTGTCGGTAGTTAACATACTTGAAATTTGGAACTAAAAATAATCATCTTTAAAGGGTGTAGATAAAGCTTCGATTTCGTATATGAATTTGCATAGTATGACTACTTTCAACAATCCAACTATGACGTTATACAGATTATGCATAGCTGTATGAAAATGAAGTCATTGAACCGTGCACGGTTCGTGAAAAATGAAATTCGCCTAATCCTTCTTCCCCACCCTTTCGTCGCGATACTTTGTTCTACACGAAGATTAAATGTCTCGACCTGTGCACGACGCCGTGTAAAGTTCCCGGCGCGCCTTTCACGGTAATCCTCTTTGCCGACTGGTCCCGTTTGTAAACTTACTCGCCTCCGCGTTCCAATGAGGCGACGCCGGCGTCGGCTGTTGCACCGGCGCCGGGCGCCCCGCTGCCTGCTTGAAACCTCGTGTCGCATAAAGGGTGGAACATGAAAAGACAGACAAGCGTGAAGCAAGCTATCGCTTAACGTGCATCTCCACCGGGTACTCGCAAACAGTCAACGGATGCTGTACGAATTGTTTCCTTTATGGATTTTCTGTTCGTACAAAGCTGTCATTATAGTTATCTAACGATGCCTATTCATAAATATTGTTCACACGCATTGATAATCACAAGAACAACACTTGGACACCATGAAAAATAAATGTTAGAGTGACTTATGATCGAATTGATCGAATGTTTTAGCTAGATTTTTTATCAAATGCAATTGTAATTTTAATATTTAATTATTTTTGTAACGTTCCTCGTTCTTTGTTTTGATCATTTCACTTACTTACTGTAATGTATAATCAGCGATTGTATTTCGATTTAATAACAAATATAATAAAAAAATATTCGATCAATTTCGTGAGTCACTGTAAGTCCTGATCAATATAGTACGTAATTGGCTCGTTGGTTACTCGCTGTACACTTAACCCTTTGCGCTCGGGAGGCGATTGTCAGTCGCCAAATGATAGTTTTGCAAATTTTCAGACTGTAGTTAGTTTGTTTGTTAGTTAGATTTAGAGGTTAAATAATCATGTGTGTAAATTGTAGAATATCACTTAATTAAGCTAACTGGCGTTCAATGTAGGCGAATATTAGTAAGTATTTTACATCTGAAAATCTTTGAAGTCAATATTATCAGACAACTGACAGTTACCTCTCGACTGCATTAAACTAAATATATTATTATTATGTTATTATATATTACTGAAATTAAAAACTAAAGTAAAAATACAGTAACTGTTTATACGTGAGAATCCATGTGGAATTCATATGGCGTATGCATGAAGCTGATTGTGAAAGGCAGAAGAGAGAATGGGAAATGAAAGAAAGACAAGTTGAAGAACAAAGGACTCGTGAAGAAGGATTACGAAGAAGACAACAAGAAGAAATGTCTGTGCGTATAAAACAAGAATAAGAGTTACATAGGCGTCGACAGGAATATAATTTGTTCCTGCAGAAGTAAACAATAAGAGGAGGTAGTGGAGGTGGAATGGGAGGAAAGAATTATGATTCTGTTAGTAATAGTGATCGTGATGGATATGGTCAACATGATGGTCGAAGCAGGATGCCAGTAGATTCAAAGTCTTTCATGGATGCTTATGACAGTATGGATCGTGGTAGCCGAGAGGGTTACAATGATCGTGATCAAATAATGTATTTGATGGATATGAGGGTTGATATGGGTAACATGGGTGGCGGTCGTGGAGGTAACGGTAGTAGTGGACGTTGGCAAAGTGGAGGTGATCGGAATCGTAAAGATGATTATTCTAATAAGAGAAGGTGCTATTAACTCTTTGCACTCGAGAAGTGACCGTTAGTCATTTAATAATACTAACTTCAACAATTTTCAAATTCGAAATATTTACTATGATTCACGTATATTAAACTTCATTTAGTTTAGTTAAGTCGTATATTAAAATTTATATATATGACTATTTAACGTCCGGGTCTGACCTAACGTCTGAAAATTTGCGAAACTATCGTATGCTAGGATTACGATGTCCCATGAGAGGAGACAGCCGAGTGCAAAGGGTTAAAAAATATCGTGGTATTATAACGAAGTTTTTTTTTAATCAGAAAAAATGTGATTTTTCGGCAATTCGCATTGTATACTTCAGTCATTTTTCCGAACAACATTTATTATCAATCATTTTTCACGTTTTATATTATGGAAGGAAAAAATATTCACGGGAACTAGTAAACAGTGTTGTACGCCAACACATAATATTATCTTAAGTTAAGACTACCTACTCATCCTACAGTAAACATCCCAAAATCCTTTCCCGAAACCGGATGATTTCACCCTCCTGAGTTATTTCCGAACCTTGTCCGCAACACCTCATCTCTTACTAACTACTATCTCAAAACAATCCCCACTTCTCCATTTTAAAGTTATAAAAGCCCCGAATCCTTCCTTGGAAAAGAAAGAACAATTTGGATCGTCTTAGGACTTACGTCTGTACTGAATATTTCTCCGATATTGAAATAAAACCTTCGTCTTTTATTTCGCTGAAAGTTGCATTAGTTTTATATACAAAAATAACCTGCGAACTACGGCGGAATACAACAATAGAAATGAAAAGGGAATTATATAATAATTGAGAAAGGAAAAGTATGCATATAGAAATCCATTATATAAATACTTATAAATGTCTTCGCAAACTATTCTCGTCGATGAATCTGCTCCTTTAAACAAGCGGTTCTCGAGAGCTTATTGAACACCGACTAAGCAAGGAATTTTGGAATCGTCGACTTTGGGATGGTCGGCTTTGCAATTTGCGAAATTACCCGTGAAATCGCACGTTTCTGGGTCGAGATAAACGGTCAACCGGCAAGTTTTCTCACCCCCTGTTCGCTATCCCTATTTTTTGCGACATACCGTTGACCAGTTCCAACCCTTTCTGCCCAGGGATCTCATCGATGGTGCTTTGATCGTCAGTGTGACACGTTGAACGATAATATTTGATCCCTAATAAATGTTTTACGCACCCTTTCGTCGTTGCATCAAAGCTTTTAATGCTGGATCTTTATTCTGCTTCTTAACACTTAATCGACCGAATGAGGAGATCTCCCACTTTTTCCTTGACAAAGCAGTGCCATTGATTCTATTTACTTTTGTTATTAGTTGGTACTAAGCTGATGTTGAATTTATTAAAAATTGTATTTTGGAAAATTTATGAACAGTACTAGTTCAAGACTAACTAATAACAAAAGCAAACAGAATCAATTGCAGCGCTCTGTTGAGGACAAAATGGGAGATTTCCCCATTCGGTCGGCTAAGTGTTAAGTTAAGATATCTTATCTCGCACTTTTTTATTTTTCAAGACATATTGAAATACTTGAAGCTCCACACTTCTTCATTTTCCAAATAAATTAGGAAAACCTAAGGACTTTGTAGATATGTAGAAGCAATCTTAATTCATTTGTTCTTAACTGCTTCTCAGGTGACGCTACTAATGTTTCAATAAAATAATTAAGCTTCATTTTTCTGGATATTCAAAATGCAGGACAGGATACTTTAACGTAGGGGAGCAATATCAGTTGTTTCTAGTTAATTAATTTATTGTAAACTTTGTTATACGATTTATTATTTTATTCATTATTCTCTGTTAAGGAAAGGAGCTTCTAGTGTAAAATACTGATAACGTAAGTACCGTAATTGAAGTATTGATTTTTAGATTCATATATTTCTTAAATGCAATGTAAATTTTCTTGTTTAATGGTTTTCCGCGCTTGCTATCTGTTAAATAATTTTAGCAAAAATGGTTTTACATTTGTACACATTCTTTTTCGAAATAAACTTCTTTGTTACATGTGCTGAAATAATTATTTGTTGTTTTCATTTCACTATCCTTATTTAAAATTTACATCGAACAAGCTCGTTCAAATACGATAAATTACTCAGTAGTAATTGAAAGCTTTCCAATTGTGCTTTCACTTTCGTTTCAATACAAATGTTAAATTCAAAATTAGAGGTAGAATGGCATAGACTGTTTTAATTACTTTGTTGCAAACAGATATAATTTCTTTTGGTTTCGATAAGTAATTCCAGACAATTCGCATTTGAAAACCTGCATCGAAATTTCATTGAAACAACAATGGTATTAAATTAATGAAAAAGCGACTGTCATCGAAGCAGTAGCACACACGCGTCGATTCTCACGATGTTGTTTTCAATAAATTTGTTCCAATTGCGATTTTTCAGTGGCTAATATGTCAATATGCTTCACAGATGATTGGAAATGAACAACGTGTATATATGTATATTCGCAAAGTCGGTGAGTTTGATCAAAACTGTTAAACCGAGGACAAAAGTGATTCCGTATTATTTTACCAGATTAACCACAACGAGTGTTAAATCATTGGAAACTTTTATGGACAGGATTTCGATACGGCTATTGTTTTTCATACGGCGCACGGAGGCAAAAAGTAAATATAGACGGAAGCTAACGGAACAAAATAGAAAAAAAATACTACGGAATAAACGATTCACAAAACGGATACCTCGACAGATTGATCGTTACGATTCCAGGACCTTGTAATTTGCGAAATGGAACTATTGGACGTCCAAACAATTAATTGATCTAGCTAACAAATATTGATTTTTGTGAAAAAATTCGGTTATCAAGAATTGTTGGTCGAAGTCGAATATCTGAAATCGAGTTATAAACACCAGAAAATCAAACGCATCGGCATATTCTACTACGGAGAGTGCAGATAATTTCGTTTGTGCGCTAATTAACTGCAATTAGTACTCTGGATATAAGGAATGGAGATGTTTTGTTTGCATCGTACTGCTACGAAGTTTTTAAACTTTCCATTAAAATAAATAAACCATTTTTAATACTTCTTTTTGATTCTGATTTCAATTTAGTTTCTCTTAATTACAGTTAAATTTCTTTAATACATCACCACATATATATACATATTACATTCATATTATTGTTCAGAATCTGTTATATTTTACTTTATTGTTGACACTATATTTCTTACATCAGTTGATTGTTTGTGTGTTTCTTGGACATGTGCATATAGTTCAGACCACGATACATGTATATAAAAATTAAATTACAATAAAAGAGCAATAAAAGAAAGTATTCGATCAACTTCTCCAGTCATTATAATGTGAATATGAGTGTTTCCTGTCATATATTATTTAAGCTGTTGTAATATGGTGATCATAGAGTATGAGCTATGAGAGAGAATAATGTTTGTATGTAATGTGCGAATGACAAACCAGTAGATGTAGACATTAAGGTTTGTATTGTGGAATAAGTGTAGCAAAGTATAATCTATGTGCTTTGTATATATATGGTAGAGATAGAGAAAGCAGCGAGAGGGTGAAACGGGTAAAAAGACAGTCAGTGCGATAACAGCAATCGTAGAGTCGAGATATAGCGATAGTGAATGAGTGGCTGAGTGAGAGAGAGAGAGACAGAGAGAGACAGAGAGACAGAGAATTTGTATGTCGCAGAACAAAGGGAACTTCAGTGCTATTAATTTATGTTATATTTCGTCGTTATATTGTGTGTTGGAAATTGAATACAGAAATACTGCGAAGCAAAAATTAACCATAAACCAGCTTTCTTTTAACGTACTTTCTCAAGGGCTTCTTCCAAGAAGCTAAGCCATATCTGGCATTTTAGAAAGTTCGAAAACATTGAGAAACAGAACCAAGGGGCTGAAGGACACGGACGGGGTTGTAAGAATTTTGACCACTGCATTTTGCCAGTCTTGTGACAAAGCTCGCTAGGTACGGTCAAAATTGCCCTTCCTCGTATTACGTAAAAGTAATAATAAAGTATCAAAGTATTATTTTACAAATAAGAGTTCATTTCATTTATTAGGTGTACAAGTTAATTTTAGTCTTTTTTTTGCCAGGTTCAGAGTTTATTTAAATTTTTATGCCCAAAGGATAATGGATGAAGTAATCTCCCTCACATTCTATAACTTTTACCCATCTTTCGAGCAACTGTCGGAAAAAATCATTTAGTTTCATTACGATGAACTGATCTAAAAGTGATTTCTGCAGCTTCAGCGGCGTTTATTTTTTAATTGAATTGCGAAGAGCACACAATGACGAGTGTGCTCCTTGCTGCACGTCATCGTTTAAACTATTGTTTAGCTAGATTATGTTGACCGGAATCAAGCAGTCTTCTAATGTTTTGGAAATCCAGATGTCTACACAATAAGTCATCAAAAATATCGTTACGATATTCAAACTGTAAACAGCTTTTTTCATCATCGAAAGATGAAAGACAAAAATTAACTTGTACACCTAATAGCAATACAAAACCCCATTCCCAATATTGTGTTTACAGTTGTTGTTTAAATAAATTGTATTAATTATTATTACCTATTTACTCACATAAACATCTGAATATTTCACATATCCCATTCAAACCAGTAGCAGCAGTTTATATATATGTAAGTAAGTACATTGTCGGACAGTAGTGCAACAATAAAGCTCGCTTGGTCATCACCTTTGCTAAAACGTCATTGCCAGCGGTCTCCTCAGTGAAACTTCCAACTGAGTCTGCATTCCCCGGCTAACTTCCATTCTCAAGTTTCCACTCGACCCCCGAAGGGATCGGGAATTCGACGGTGGAGAGGAAAAAAGGAAAAGGGACGTGGTGATAGAGCGCTGTGGGCGCTTTGTTGTCTGCATGTCCAGCCTCAGACAGGGACGAAACGAATTTCCACCCCTCTACACAGAACTTTCTTGGCTTCCATTAGCCGCCCTTGCCGCTTCCTTTATACACACCCTCGATGTACGCTCGTACCGACAACCCTCCGTGCACTGTGCACCCCTCGGAGTTAGCCGAATCACGAGTTTCCACTGAAAACCGGTCGTCATTGTCCACGAAGAGAGACTGCGTGCCTTTCACTGTCAAAATTTGTTTGATATCTCATTTAATTTCAAAGTAGCTTCACTTTTCATCGACGGTTGAGAGTACAAATAACACGTGTACTCATTTGTAGGAGGAAACGGTGGGAATTAATAAAAAAAATAAATAAAAACGCAACGTAACACGTAAATTCCTTTATTTCTAAGCGGCTACGACTCCTACATGGTTAACACGTTCCGCGCCACGTGTACCACTCTGGTGGTACACAGTAAACTTGATCGTCAGGCCACGTATACACGCAGTCATATTTATTTAACCCTTTACCGCATATGGGCCCATATATGGTATTGCAGTTTTGATTCAATTTTATTTCCAAATTAAGTATTATAAAATAATTCAAACTATTTTAATCCATCAAATATACATTTAACAATAATAAAACGCGAAAAAATTGTCTATGACTTTATGATACTTAATTTGGAAATAAAATTGAATCAAAACTGCAATACCATATATGGGCCCATATGCGGTAAAGGGTTAATGCGCTAAAAACATATTTCATTACAAATATAATTCTATAAACTGTATTTCTACCTAAAAAATGAAGCATTATACAAGATGCAGTATAGAGCAAAACATATAGGTGTATTTAATTGTTGTATATACAATAATTAATAATTACGAGCGTACGAGCGTCGTCTATAGGCGACATCCGCGCGACGACCTGTATGTACGATTGCCGACTTTTAGAATTTACCATTCTGAATGAAATCACTAAGAATTATAATTCGATGTCTAACTATCATAAATTGTATTTTTATTTGTAATAATAGCAAAATTGAGAATTTTAATTTGACATATCAATTACTCTGAATTATATTTTTATTTATAATAATTGCGAAATCTCCAAATATGTCGTTGTATAACACTTATAGAAAAAGACGGTTCCGGAGAATGACAAAGCTGAACCGAAAGGTGTAAGTCCGAACATCAGTTTACCGAAGCGCAACGTGCACACTTTTCGGCGTAGTCCTCCGTACAGCTGTGTCATTCGGACGGAGTGCACTGCAATAGCGAAAGAGTTAATGGTGCATTTAGTCAAAATATCAAATGGCCTGAACGACAAGTCAGGCAAAAATGGCTTGGCACGGAACGTATTAAATAAAAACTCCCCGATCTTTCCATTCGCAACGACATTGAGGAAGGAAAATATTTAATAACAATTGCAGATCGCCAAACGCCATTCCTTTCTTTAGGACTTTCGGGTGGTCCGGCCTGCCGATACGACTTCAAAGTGTCGCCGCGTTCTCTTTTATCGGCGCCGTTTCAAAGAATGCCTACACATTTAAGAGTAGATTTTTAAATTTTATCGTAAACGCAATGTTTTCGAGCTTTACAAGGATCACATAATGACAGTTTTAAAAGCAAACGTAACACGT
>JAOPTO010000967.1:0-140415 GCA_033822845.1 Tetrapedia diversipes | reverse complement strand
ACAAGTATACTCATCATAATACAAAAAGTTACCATTCTTTCCCAACAAATATATTCATCATGATACAAAAAGTTACCATTTTTTCACAAATACGTACATCATAATACAAAAAATTACCATTTTTTCACAAATACGTACATCATAATATAAAAAGTTACCATTTTTTCACAAGTATATCGATCACGATATAAAAAGTTACCATTTTTTCACAAATACGTACATCATAATACAAAAAATTACCATTTTTTCCCAACAAGTATATTCATCATGATACAAAAAGTTACCATTATTTCACAAATACATACATCATAATACAAAAAGTTACCATTTTTTCACAAATACGTACATCATAATATAAAAAGTTACCATTTTTTCACAAGTATATCGATCACGATATAAAAAGTTATCATTATTTCACAAATACATACATCATAATATAAAAAGTTACCATTTTTTCACAAGTATATCGATCACGATATAAAAAGTTACCATTTTTTTCACAAATATACACATCGGAGTACAAAAACTTACTATTTTTTCATAAAAGATATACTCATCGCGATACAAAAAATTACCATTTTTTTCTTAACTCGTACACTCATTCTGCACAGCAGTTGGATTAAATTTTGCGAGCGACTGTACGTTCCCCTTGGTCCACGACGAGGGATGGGGGAATGGATCACGGTGGGTTCGCGAAAAATACGTACACATAAACCGTGGCCGATAACGGTGACCGGGAATCACGATGAAAGCAGAGTAGAAAAGTTACTTGGCCTGGCTCCAGCGCGCGGGGGGTGAAAGAAAACCGCCCCCCCTCCCACCCTCTACCCGTCGTACAACTCTTTCTATGCGACGCGAGCTCTGCGCCATTGCGGAATATATCCGAGCCATTCTCCGTCTTCTACTCCGATATCTCGTTCCTCTCTTTCTCTGTAAACTGAAGGATCTTCCTTGAAACGAAGATCACGAGGATCTTTTGCACCGTTCAGATTGAACGTCGGGATCGTGATAATTATTGGAAAAATTCGACAAATGTTCAAATTGACCGTGCAGTTACAAAACACCAGACGGAACGGTGATTTTTCTGATTACAATGACTCAAGAAATTGATCGAATAGTTACAGTAGTGGACAAAAGTTTATGACGACAGGACAATACAAAACATAATTTTATGGTATGCAAATATTGTTCATACACTTATTTTTATTGTTATTATAGTAGAACACTGTTTATTGATTAGCATAGAATACGAATTTTATTTATGCTGTTGTTTCTTATTAATTAATAAATTTGTTTTCGTCAACCCTTTGGTCTTAAATTTTTGTCCGCCACTGTAAGTTTAAGACCAAAGAGTCAAAGAAAATAAATTAATTTAATTAATAAGAAATAACAGTATAAATAAAATTCGTATTCTATGCTAATCAATAAAAAGTGTTCTACTATAATAACAATAAAAATAAGTATATGAACAATATTTGCATACCATAAAATTATGTTTTGTATTGTTCTCTCGTCTTAAACTTTTGTCCACCACTGTACGCTAAAAATTAAGTATACAATAGCAAACATAAGTTTAAGATCAAAGAGTCAAAGAAAATAAATAAACTAATTAATAAGAAATAACAGTATAAATAAAATTCGTATTCTATGCTAATCAATAAACAGTGTTCCACTATAATAACAATAAAAGTAAGTACAGTAGTGGACATAAGTTTAAGACGACTGGACAATATAAAACATAATTTTATGGTATGCAAATATTGTTCATATACCTATTTTTATTGCCATTATGGTTGAACACTATGTACTGCTTAACATAGGATTCAAATTTTATTTATCGTGCCATTTCTTATTAATTAATTAATTTGTTTTCTTCAACCCTTTGGTCTTAAATTTTTGTCCGCAACTGTACATGAACAATATTTGCATATCATAAAATTATGTTTTATACTGCCCTGTCGTCTTAAACTTTTGTCCACTACTGTACAACATTTCTTGTACCACGAACGGAATCATGGTTGTCCGTGAAGCATGTTAGGCTCCCTCATCTTCGGGAACCAGCACGGGGACATGTCGAAGGCATGCAATCAGGATGCCACCATGTCAAACAGTGTGCAAGCAGACCTGGCGGCCGAATCAGTGAGCAACGCACTTAGTACACAATCATAATTCGATTGTCTCTATATTACTAGGATTGCATTATAGATAACGTCACCATACCACGTGGTGCATCCCAACGATGCATTAGTACAGTCGTATCACGTTAATTACAGACGCTGAAGAGGATCGTACCGGATGTTAACTCCGCGCGATGTTGCTCGGTACACTCGTGTTTCCGGTAAACCGATTCGTCAAACTGACTTAAGTAATACGAGATGGTTATTATTGGAAGTATTATAGTTAGTAGGTAATCGTTTTGACTGCTGGTAATTGCAATCGTCTCAATGTTGTGGGAATGTAATGAAATTGATATGATTCTGAGGAAACGTGAAGAGTGTTTGGGTCGAGTGATAGAGGGGACCAAACATAGTGTCATTTGTAGCATACGTATTACTTTTTATTTAATCAATTTTATATTATTCTATTTTACTTTTCCTAACCTTTCGGTCTAAAACTGCGGTTACCAGTTGTAAACTGGAATAATTACTTGGAAAGTTTAAGAAATGCGATAAAGAATATTGATCAGAAAAATAATAAAATTATATATGCATTTTATAATAATTATAACCTACAGTAGCGGACAAAAATTTGAGACCAAAGGGTTGAGGAAAACAAATTTATTAATTAATCAGAAATAACAGAATAAATAAAATTCGTATTCTATGCTAATCAATAAACAGTGTTCTACTATAATAACAATAAAAATAAGTGTATGAACAATATTTGCGTACCATAAAATTATGTTTCGTATTGTCCTGTCGTCTTAAACTTTTGTCCGCTACTGTAACCATTCGATAAATTTCTTGAGTCATCGTAATCAGAAAAATCATGACGCGATTCAATTTTGGGGGTCACCCTATACATTAAAGTGTTGTTAGTAATGTACAGTAGCGGACAAAAGTTTAAGACCAAAGGGTGAACAAAATTAAACTAATTTGTGAGGAATAGTATAATTATCAAAATTTGCATTCTATGCCAATCAATAAATAGTGTTCCGCTATAATAACAATAAAAATGAATGTACAGACAATATTTGCAAATCCTTAAGCTATGCTCTACATTGTCCTCTCGTCTTAAACTTTTGTCCGCTACTGTAACCATCCGATAAATTTCTTGAGTCATTGTAATCAGAAAAATCATGACGTGATTCAATTTTGGGGGTCACCCTATACATTAAAGTGTTGTTAGTAATGTACAGTGGCGGACAAAAGTTTAAGACCAAAGGGTGAACAAAATTAAACTAATTTGTAAGGAATAGTATAATTATCAAAATTTGCATTCTATGCCAATCAATAAATAGTGTTCCGCTATAATAACAATAAAAATGAATGTACAGACAATATTTGCAGATCATTAAGCTATGTTTTACATTGTCCTGTCGTCTTAAACTTTTGTCCGCTACTGTAACCATTCGATAAATTTCTTGAGTCATTGTAATCAGAAAAATCATGACGCGATTCAATTTTGGGGGTCACCCTATACATTAAAGTGTTGTTAGTAATGTACAGTAGCGGACAAAAGTTTAAGACCAAAGGGTGAACAAAATTAAACTAATTTGTAAGGAATAGTATAATTATCAAAATTTGCATTCTATTCCAATCAATAAATAGTGTTCCGCTATAATAACAATAAAAATGAATGTACATACAATATTTGCAAATCCTTAAGCTATGTTTTACATTGTCCTCTCGTCTTAAACTTTTGTCCGCTACTGTACATTAATGAATGATCAAAGTATTGTTTCACAAGTAAGAGTACGTTTCATTTAGCAATATAAAACCCCATTCCCGATACAAACATTGCAGTTCATCGGCAACATTGTAATTTTACTCTTCCCTAACGTTTGAACACAGAATCTTCTGTCAAATCAGTTAATCAATCATTCCACTGCCCTGTCGAAGTAAAAAGTACACACGAAGAGTTTCGCTCGATAACGTTGAACGTCACGGATTCATGGCTAAGGTCGCCCGTTTCATTCTGAGTTTCACGGTCCCGAGCACGCTTGCCAGCGAACGGGACCGCGGTAATAACAATAAATAATCGCTACAAATTTGCAGCCTCTGCGTGAGAATCGCGTTTCCAATTTCACGTTGGCGCCGTTCGTCATCCGACCAACGAATGGCCGATAAATAAACGGGAGATTTCTCGGGATAATCTCGCGGGGTCCTAAGGCATTTTCAAGGGCGCGAAAGGAAACATACAGTAGCGGATAAACGATTAAGACGAGACGACAATGTAGAGCATAGCTTAAGGATTTGCAAATATTGTATTTGCAATTCATTTTTATTATTATCGTGGTGGAACACTATTTATTTATTAGCATAGAATGAAAACTTTGTTTATTATTCTGTTCCTCAAATAAATTAATAAATAAATTAGTTAGTTTAATTTTGTTCACTCGTTGGTCTTAAACTTTTGTCCGCTACTGTACATAACTAACAACACTTTAATGTATAGGGTGGCTTCCAAAATTTAATCACGTCAAACAACTTGTGAAAGCTTATTCGTTTAAAAATAAACATACAGTAGCGGATAAAAGATTAAGACGAGACGACAATGTAGAACATAGCTTAAGGATTTGCAAATATTGTATTTACATTCATTTTTATTGTTATCGTGGTGGAACACTATTTATTTATTAGCATAGAATGAAAATTTTGTTTATTATTCTGTTCCTCAAATAAATTAATAAATAAATTAGTTAGTTTAATTTTGTTCACTCGTTGGTCTTAAACTTTTGTCCGCTACTGTACATAACTAACAACACTTTAATGTATAGGGTGGCTTCCAAAATTTAATCACGTCAAACAACTTGTGAAAGCTTATTCGTTTAAAAATAAACATACAGTAGCGGATAAAAGATTAAGACGAGACGACAATGTAGAACATAGCTTAAGGATTTGCAAATATTGTATTTACATTCATTTTTATTGTTATCGTGGTGGAACACTATTTATTTATTAGCATAGAATGAAAATTTTGTTTATTATTCTGTTCCTCAAATAAATTAATAAATAAATTAGTTAGTTTAATTTTGTTCATTCTTTAGTCTTAAACTTTTGTCCGCTACTGTACATAACTAACAATACTTTAATATATAGGGTGACTTTCAAAATTTAATCACGTCAAACAACTTGTGAAAGCTTATTCGTTTAAAAATAAACATACAGTAGCAGACAAAAGTTTAAGACGTGAGGATAATTTAGAAGATAAGCTTAATTATCTGCAAATATTGTCTGTACATTAATTTTTATTATTATTATGGTGGAACACTGTTTATTGATTAGCATAGAATACGAATTTTATTTATGCTGTTATTTCTGATTAATTAATTAATTCGTTTTCTTCGACCCTTTGATCTCAAAATTTTTGTCCGCTACTGTACCATTCCGAAGCAATCAAGGAAAAAGGAATGTCAAATTTTCAACAACATCGATAGCGAAAGACGAATTAATTCCTTTGTCTTTCGTTATCGTTTCCTCCGCGACGGTTCTGTAGCATTGGAACGGTCACAAAGAAAAATCACAGGCATGCAAATCTGCTCTTTGATCAAACGCATCGATTCGCCGGTTCAAGGGGAAAATTTCGCATATTCCCTCAACGAGCATTGGAGTGGTGGTCCGCTGAGAGCATAAAACGGGCGACGAGGTCTGCAGGCAATTTCGCGTTTCTTCGCGAAACTTTTCCATTTTCTCCTTTCACTTTGCATATTGGTTCCCCTCCGGCTATCAGCGGGACCAGATTCTCAAGACCGAGAAAATTATCATGAATACTTCTTCCGGCAGATTTCTCGGAGTCGACGTAGCCCGACGATGAATCGGGATCTCAAGTATTATAATAACACTGCATTCGACAGTAGTAGTATGCAAAATCTTGTATATTCTGTCTATTTTCAGAAACGACACTCTATATTTTAGGTTACATGGCATTATTCGTGATCGGGGCTCAAATTCACTTCATACGGCCCTGGACGAGGCGCCAGTTCCTTATCTCTCACTCTTAAAATTTTCGTTTTGGGACTGCAATCCTGAATACTTTGATGATTAGTACGTTTGAGAGCTACATTAGTGTTTTATGAGTTGATAATGATAGTTTTAATCGTGAAATTATATATAGGGTGGGTAAAGTGAAAGGGTATCGACTAGTTTCTTCGGAATTCTTGTAAATGTCATCTTTATCTTTTTCTGTTTAAACAAAACAGATAACTAAGATAAACGACACCAAGATAAACGAGACTTAATTCAATAAAAATTTGTTTAATGTTATCAATAATAATCATTGAAAATTGCAACCAGAAGCGTTAACATTTTAATTCTAATTGCCATTTTTAATTTTTAGTATTTTCACCATATTTCTAAGGGATGGTTAAAAAAAACTAGCTTCCTACAATTTTTATTTTCCACTGAATAATTCCTCGAAACAACTTTTGTTTAACTGAAAACATACTTTTTGGATTATTTTAAGAAAATTCCACGAAAACCTATTATTTTAAGGAAATGGCACCAAAATCTATTATTTTAAGAAAGTTCCACCAAAACCCTTCTAACTGAAAACAAACTAATACAAATTTAATTTTCTCTCGCTCGAACAGCTTCACTTGTCCCATTTCTGCTTTACTTTGTTAAACAGAAAATACTCAAACGATTAGAGCTAGTGGTTGGTTAAACCAAGTTTGCGAGCCTTAGGTGTAAGTTTTCAGTTTCGACTGAGCATTGCACCGGACGTCTCGCTTCACGAGAGGCTGCACCGTGTCCGGTTCGAATTACAAGCTGGTGCCAGACGGTGTACAGCAATCGGAGACGAAAATGAAAATAACTTGAACCAAGTCCAACGAGTAAAGCCAATATAGACCCGGTGTTTCTGTTGCTCCGTGAATAGGATTCGAGTAATGAACACGGTTAATTCATTAAACTGTGCTGTGTCGAGACAGCGGACCCTATTTGCTGGCCTGCTTCCGTTGGGTCAAAGTTGCCGCCGTGTTTGTTGTAGTTAGAGGAAGTGATTAGGGAAGTTAGGGGAAGCTTGTTGGTTGTTCCGCGTGGCATACCTGTTCGCTGTCCGGATCAGTTCTGTAATCCATATTGACATGGAAGTGCTATCGAATTTCTATTAGGGTGCAATGACTTCCTGTATGCAAATTAATCGGCGTTACTAATAGCTTTCGTCGAAGCCATGGAACTTTTCAAAAATTTTCATTGAAAAAGTTACGAAACTTGGTCACAATGATATTCTGATATTTTAATAACATTATTACACATTCCATATGCACCCTTTATGATTAATCTATCCGTTATTATTATAATTAATTTAATTCCTTGTGGATCTGCTTTTAACAAATTTCTGTAGCCTATAAGGTTCCTCTACCAGGAAGAGTTTACTTGAATTTTGTGTGAAAAAGGATGTATTCTATTTTTACAGTACTTTTTCTAATTACAAATATCATAGTAACTGTTAATGTTACTTCAGTATGTACATCATCTAGCATTATAAACGTAATGAAGTGATCAGTCTCTTCACAGTACAACAATAATTATCTTAGCAATATCAACAGTCATAACAACAAATAGTTACAATAAGTTGCAATAAGTTGTGGTGGCAGCAATGATAACAAGAATAACAAAGGCAGTAATAATAGGAACAATAATAATAATAGGAACATTAATGTTGTTGTACTATTAACGACAACAGCAACACCGACAGTAACAACAACAATTATAACGATAACAGAAGCAACAGTAATATCAGCAACACTAATATTTTCAATACTAACGTTGTGTTGTAATACTGAAGCTAGCGGTCACAACAACAACAACAATAACAGAAGTAATAAGAATAGCAACAACAATAATAATAATAGTCACAGCAACAACAGCAACGACAACAATAGCAAAAGCAAAAGCAATATCAGCAACAATAATACTTTCAACATTAGTGTTGTGTTGTGATACTATTCACAGCAGTAACAATAATAACAAGAACAGAGGCAACGACAACAACAACAATTACAATAACAGTAATGCTAATAATAGCAGCAACAACAACAATATCAGCAGCAATAATACTTTCAACGCTAGCGTTGTGTTGTGATACTAATGATAGCAGTAACAATAATAACAAGAACAGAGACAACAACAACCACAACAATTATAATAACAGTAATGCTAATAACGGCAGCAACAACAGTAGCGACAACAACAATATCAGCAACAATAATACTTTCAACATCAGTGTTGTGTTGTGACACTAATGATATCAGTAACAATAACAACAGAGACAGCAATAACAACAGCAACAATAACAACAATAACAGCAATGCTAATACTGGCAGCAACAACAGCATCAAGAACAACAATATAGCAACAATAATACTTTCAACATTAGTGTTGTACTGTGATACTAATGATAGCAGTAACAATTATAACAGCAATAGAAGCAACAACAATAATAATAGTAATGCTAATAATAGCAGCAACAATAACAACAACAACAAAATCTTCCAGACATTCGACGATCTCGTTCGAAACATCTCTGACTTTCTTCCATCGGTGCTCAGCCATCGCGCTATTACACGTATCACGAAGCATCGACCACGGTTGACACGTGTGCCACGACGAGAGAAGGAGGACAACAAAGGAGGGAAAGGAGAGGTGGAAGTGGGGGAGGGCTGGATCAAGTTCAGCAGAAAACCTAGAACTCTACAGGGGCTATCCGACTGTCGAGCAAGCGAATTGTGTAACAGGGCCGTTGGCGCCGCTCCAAAGTCCACGGTCCCGTGCCAGAGCCGCCCCAGCTCCAGAATCCCAACGGCAGTGCAGGTGGATTCGCGCCGACGGAGGAGGGCTCTAGGTCGAGATGAACGTGTTCGAAATTGGGTCACGCGCGGCAACCCGTCGCAACTGAACAATTAATGCGACAACGCTCGGGACATACACTACCGTTCAAAAGTTTCAACGCGCTCGTCGATTTTGTATACCCGTCGTGACCCTTTCTAATTTCCATACCGGTTGAAAATTTACACGATTTCACGTGCTTCCACGGATTTTCGAACGGACAACCGTCCGTGGTAACCGTCATTTCGAATCTTTTCTCCCTTGAAATCGACTCGGTGTATGTTTGTAACGCGTGATGCTTTCAAAGTTTTGACAGGTAGTGTACTTCTTGCAAATGTTGCGCAACGCGTGCACACCCTTCGCCGTGTCGTCGCCTCCGTGGCGTTTGCTCGTCGCTGTTGCCAACTTTGTGCCGTCTAACACGATTTTACCACGGTGGCGGACGTACGTAGGTGTAAGACGAGAAAGTGTCGCGAAAACGGGGTACAGGGTGGAGTTCCGATTATCCGAAATGCACGATCAACCGGTGCGCATGCCGATCCATCATGGACGTACACGTGTATACGTTTAGCGATAACAACAGCAATCATAATAACAATAACAACAAAAATAGAAATAATAACGATAATAATAATAACAGCAACAGTAGCAATAAGAAGAACAAGAATAAAAACAAGATTAATAACAATAATAATAATAATAATAATAAAAACAGCAACATTAGTAATAATGATAAGAATGATAATAATAATAAGAAGAAGAAGGAGAAGAATGATAATAATAATAATAAGAAGAATAATAAGAATAAGAATGATAATAATAATAAGAAGAAGAAGAAGAAGAATGATAATAATAATAAGAAGAAGAATAATAAGAATAAGAATGGTAATAATAATAATAATAATAATAAGAAGAAGAAGAAGAATGATAATAATAATAAGAAGAAGAAGGAGAAGAATGATAATAATAATAATAATAAGAAGAAGAAGAATGATAATAATAATAAGAATAAGAATAAGAATGATAATAATAAGAAGAAGAAGAATGATAATAATAATAATAATAATAATAATCATAGCAATAATAATGATAATAATAATAAGAAGAAGAATGATAATAATAATAATAATAATAATAATAATAATCATAGCAATAATAATGACAATAATAACAATATAAATATTGTATTGAATAAGATATCCATCATATTGGAATGTTATCGAGCTTGCAAAAACAAGTACTATTATTCCTAGCAATTTTTGTTGATTTTTTTTTTTAAGCAATACGAATATAAACCCAAACGTATTTTCCTCTCAACTCGACATTTTCTAATTCTGTACGATGTACACCTATTTCTTAATGCGTGTACATTAGAAATAGATATGCAAGAAATGTCGGAGTAACTACAGGTACAGTAGCGGACCAAAGTTTAAGACGACGGGACAATGCAAAGTATAGTTTTATGGTACGCAAACATGACTATAGAATACGAATTTTATTTAACGTGCTAATTCTTATGAATGAATTAATTTGTTTTCTTCGATCCTGTCGTCTTAAACTTTTGTCCGTTACTGTACGTCTTCTCTTGAAGAGAAGAAGATAGGGAAAAAGGAAGACAGGGGACGCGACCGAGAGGTAAAATCAGATGTGCATCATGTGTCCCCCTTTGGAATCGTTTATACTAGGACAGACTTAAGGTCGCCAGTTATTTTAGGATCGGCTGTGAAAGGCGACACCCTTCGAAAGGGCGTACTCGCAGTAACACGTGTGGCTGTCTGTTATTTGGAATGCACGCGTGACCCACTATAATTTGCCGGTCGAAAGCTGCTCGTTATTCTGAAAGATTGCAAACGGCCGAGGTCAAACGGTGGACGTCATGCAAATCGACTCGTGCGTTCTTTCGATGCAAGCGAAAAGGGAAATATAATTGAACGGGGTGAACATCGATTTTTTTCCCCCTGCTTACTAATTATTTTTTATATTTAATTGCACCTTTGACAGTAATTGTGTTGCAACAGCTGTAAACGTAAAAGTTGATGGAACGTGATTTTGTTAGCATATAGTATGTAGAGATATAAAAGTATGGATGTATAAGGATACACAGATAGGGAAATATAGAAATACGCAGTTGTGGAGATGTAAAAAAATAATATAGAAAAAGTAGGGATGTATAACTATAAAAATATAAAGCTACAAAGATAGGAGCTATATAGCTGTAGAATATAGAAACGTAGATATACAGAACTATAACGATATAATGCTATACAGCACAACTGCTATATGGCAATTGTATAGCTAAGATATATTAAGATATATACAGCTATAGAAATATTGCACACATGCAGAATTCTAGAAATATGTATTTGTAAAGATATGAAAACAGATTGCAGATACAGAAATACATACACAGGTATAGAAATATAAAATACGGAATATACAATCCATATTTTAGGAATATTCTATAGATGAAATATAAAAATATAGAAATATAAACATATAACATTGTAGATGTACTTCCGAAATTATAAAAATATAAAATTATAAAGATAGAGCTCCAGAGCTATAGAAAATAGATACGTAGAAATATAGAATTATGGATATATACAACTATGCAAATAGAACTATATAGCTGTAGAAACATTTTACTGATTCAGAATTATAGAAAAATATAGCTGTAAAAATATAAAATAGTATACACGTGAAAATAGATTACAGATATAGAAATGTGGAGGTATAGAAACATAAAATATCCAATATACAATGTACATTTTAGAAATATTCTGTAAACGTAGAGCTATAGAAATATGCATATATACAGCTATAGAAATATATTGTTATATCGTATATAGTTATAAAATTGCAAAGATACGAAAATAGATTACAGGTATAGAAACATAAAATATCCAATGTACAATGTATATTTTAGAAATATTCTGGAAACGCAGAGCTATATAAATATGTATATAGAGAGCTATAGGAATATATTTTTATAGCGTATATAATTATAAAATTGAAAAGATTCGAAAACAGGTTACAGATATAGAAATGTGGAGGTATAGAAACATAAAATATCGGATATACAATGTATATTTTAGAAATATTCTGAAAACGCAGAGCTATAGAAATATGTATATAGAGAGCTATAGAAATATATTGTTATATCGTATATAGTTATAAAATTGCAAAGATTCGAAAATAGATTACAGGTATAGAAATGTGGAGATATAGAAACATAAAACATCGGATATACAATGTACATTTTAGAAATATTCTGTGAACGCAGAGCTATAGAAATATATTGCTATAGCGTATATAGTTATAAAATTGAAAAGATACGAAAATACATTGCAGATGCAGAAACACAAAAGTGTGGTACATACAATTTTTATATTTTAACCATACCATCTGTCAATAACTGGAATCTGTTAGTTGAACGTTCTATCGTACACAGAACTTATATTTAGAGACGCTTAGGTGCACCTCGAGCTTCATCGCGATACGGAATATAAAATGCAATTAATAAATCCTGCGACACAAACAGAAGCTGACCCAGATCCAACGGCCGAATCCAACCGAGCTGCTTCGTTTCCATTGAACGGGAAACAGTTTTTTACCCAGCATCTCCTCCCGCTCGTCTAACCGCGAAAGAATCAATGAAACGTCCTCGTCGTCAATTTTCCCGTCGAGTGTCCGCGCTATGCGATTAATCGAGCACGTCGAAACGAACAAGTGGAACACGACAGGCCGCGCGAAACGCGACATCTCCGCGTGCCAGCGTGAAAAAAAAAAGCGAATCCAAAATTTTCCCAAACACAGGGTGACTCAAAATTGTTCGTTACGGTTGGTAGTTCAGTTCAGAAAATTATTGGCGTACACGTACAGTGGTGGACAAAAGTTTAAGACCGAAGGGTTAAAGAAAATAAATTAATTAATTTAATAATAAATAACGGTATAAATAATAATTTGTATTGCATGCTAATCAATAAATAGTGTTCTACCATAATAACAATAAAGATTAATGTACAAACAATATTTGCAAATCAATAAAACTATGTTCTATAATACATTGTCCTCTCGTCTTAAACTTTTGTCCGCTACTGTATATTTATTTTTAAACGAACAAGCTTTCACAAGTTGTTTCGCGTGATCAAATTGTTGGGAGCCACCCTATACATTAAAGTATTGTTAGTAATGTACAGTAGCGGACAAAAGTTTAAGACTAAAGAGTCAACAAAATTAAACTAACTAATTTATTTCTTAATTTATTTAAGGAATAGAATAATAAACAAAATTTGCATTCTATGCTAATCAATAAATAATGTTCTACTCTAATAACAATAAAAATGACTGTACAAACAATATTTGCAGATCATAAAACTGTGTTCTACATTGTCCTCTTGTCTTAAACTTTTGTCCACTACTGTATACAAGCTTATACATGTCTTTAAAAAATAAATGGAGTACCTTATAATTTTGTCCATCAGGATAATTCAAGTGGCAAAAATAATGAATCTGATTCCGAATATTAAACTAATCAAACATTGAACAATTAGTCCAACTGAAAAAATTCAAGAAATGAGAATGGAGAATGATCTTACTGAAATTAAATTAATAAACACTTAACGAGTCGGTGTCACTAAAATAGTTTAAAGGTTGGAAGATAGAGATACAGTTATTGAATCAATAAAAAAAATACATATATATGTGTATGGATGAGCTAACGTAACCAGAAAAAAATAATTCAGGGGATGGAAATGGGGGATGATTACATGTTGGAAAAATATTACAAAAATTAAATTAATAAACACTTAACGAGTCGGTGTCACTAAAATAATATAAAGGTTGGAAGATAGAGATACAGTTATTGAATCAATAAAAAAAAATATATATATGTGTGTATGGATGAGCTAACGTAACCAGAAAAAAGAAATTCAGGGGATGGAAATGTGGAATGATTACATGTTAGAGAAATGTTACAGAAATTAAATTAATAAACACTTAACGAGTCGGTGTTACTAAAATAGTTTAAAGGTTGGAATCAATAAAAAGAAATATATATATGTATGGATGAGCTAACGTAACCAGAAAAAAGTAATTCAGGGGATGGAAATGGGGGATGATTACATGTTAGAGAAATGTTACAGAAATTAAATTAATAAACACTTAACGAGTCGGTGTCACTAAAATAGTTTAAAGGTTGGAAGATAGAAATGCAGCTATTGAATCAATAAAAAAAATATATGTGTGTGTATGGATGAGCTAACGTAACCAGAAAAAAGAAATTCAGGGGATGGAAATGGGGGATGATTACGTGTTAGAAAGATTTCAGACTGGGATTGATCGCGAGCCCGTCATTGTAGCGTCTTCTTTCAGATTTTCTCCCCCAAGGCTGTGCGTAGGTGGGAGCAGCGTGAAAGAGGAGGTCAAGGATTTCATACATAATATCGGGGGATTCGCTCCGGAAAAAACAAGTGGCCGCGCTCGGCTGTGTTGGTATTCCCTTTATTTTCACCAACTTCCAGCCACCGGCACTGTAACAAGTGTCTCACCTCCCACACGATCTTCTTCAGGCTTGACATTTATCATCCACATCTATTTATTTAATTAACGCAGAGGCCGTTCCAGTTTATTTTGTTTTTTTTTTCCTCGTTCTATCGCAGAATCACTAGTGGGCAAGGCAAAGAAGCTTTATCTATAGATGGTATTGTCACGTTAAGTTAAACTTTTGGCAAATGAAATTAAACTCTGGGCAAATAAATTTAAACTTAGGGCAAACAAAGTTAAGCTTTAGACAAATGGAATTGAACTCTAGACAAATAAACTTAAACTTAGGATAAATAAAGTTAATCTTTGAGCAAATGGAATTGAACTCTCAGGTAGCACTAAATTTTATTTATAGTATTGTCACATTAAGTTAAACTTTTGGCAAATGAAATTAAACTCTGGGCAAATAAATTTAAGTTTAGGACAAACAAAGTTAAGCTTTAGACAAATGGAATTGAACTCTAGACAAATAAACTTAAGCTTAGGGCAAATAAAGTTAATCTTTGAGCAAATGGAATTAAACTTTCAGGTAGCACTAAATTTTATTTATAGTATTGTTAAATTCAGTTAAACTTTTGGCAAATGAAATTAAACTCTGGGCAAATAAATTTTAATTTAAGGCAAATAAAGTTAATCTTTAGACAAATGGAATTGTACTCTAGACAAATAAACTTAAGCTTAGGGCAAATAAAGTTAATCTTTGAGCAAACGGAATTAAACTTTCAGGTAACACTAAAATTTATTTATAGTATTGTCACATTAAGTTAAAATTTTGGCAAATGAAATTAAACTCTGGGCAAATAAATTTTAACTTAGGGCAAATAAAGTTAATCTTCAGACAAATGGAATTGAACTCTCAAGTAGCACTAAATTTTATTTATAGTATTGTCACATTAAGTTAAAATTTTGGCAAATGAATTTAAATTCTGGTCAAATAAAATTAATCTTTAGACAAATGGAATTGAACTCTAGACAAATAAACTGAAGCTTAGGATAAATAAAGTTAATCTTTAAACAAATGGAATCAAACTCTCAGGTAGCACTAAATTTTATTTATATAAATACCTTTATTTATATAGTTTTATAAAAGGCTTCTTCTAAGTTTAAATTTATTTGCCAAAACTTTAACTGAATATGACAATGCAATGTTACCGCCAAAGTTAAAAATCTAGCATTCTACTGTTCCACCATAATGACAATAAAAATGAGTAGATAAACAATATTTGTCGACCATAAAATTATGTTTTGCATTGTCCCGTCGTCTTAAACTTTTGTCCGCCGCTGTACATGCACTAATATTTTCTTTTTCTTAATCTCTGACACTCAAACGCATTCTTTCATTTCCATCCATTTCTTCGCTCGCGCATTCGTTATCTCTACACCATTTTTTTATTTTTCTGTTTCCTTTTCTTTCGAGATTTCCCGCCATAACTGTCCCGTTCGAATTGTCTCACGCTTGGCGCGATCGTTTCTCGTTGTCAGAGTCGCGCGATTTGCGGTGAAGCACAGACAGCTGTTCAGAAAAGCTGTCTGAATTGAAACCCACGCTCGTTTCAAACCGGAAACCAGCGCGTCGACATTACGTCATCGAGCCCTCGTTCACGGTTTTTTTCCCACGCGTCTCAGTTTCATACACGTTGAATTGCATTATTTTCAAACTCCACTCTTTTCGACGTTCAGGGTAAAATTTACCGTTCAATCTTTTCTTTTTTCGCCACCCTGTATCGTTCAACGCACGTTTCAGTGTATCGACGGAACTGAATGTTTTTATTCTCGTTCCCGAGAAAGTAATTAAATTTCTCTTCATTAAATATCGCAGCAAAATTATTAAAAAAAATTGCTACGTTATTTACTGTCTCGCAGGAAATGTAAATTAATTTATTTGCAATTAAACTTATTTATTTGTCATTTCATCGAACGAATGAATTATTATTTGCCATTATTATTCGTTACTTTCATTCGCTCGTTTTTCCAGCTAAATCAGATATTTCGTTCGATTTTAATCATTTTATTTCAATAAAAACGTATGCGAAACGTTGGTAACATTGTCAAGAAGGTAATAAAATATTTATTGGAAAGGAGAAAGAGAAAACACAGGAAAACACGTAAATATCTTCAGAAAACGGAAATACAATTATTAATCTGGAATATGTTTCGTCGGCAATTGCCTTCTGTTTCTGTTATTAATTAGTCAAACAAATTTAATTAAAATTGTTTGATAACTCGTGGTAGCTAACAGCTTCCAAGTGATTGCCAGTCATTTTGGACCACCCTGTACTGCCCAAATTATGATGTTAAACGAATCCATCACACGGTTTGCTTACCAGTAACGCGCATGAACGACAAGGTTTCCAGCTTCTTTCGTCGATCACCAATGTTCCCCAGTCAAAGTGATGTGTAAGGAGAACGAGATCTCCGACGAGAGGCGCATCCAAGTGTTTTCGAGCACTTAGCGCTCGAGAGTCGGCGATCTTTGGCCGTGAACGACAAATACCGTGGCGGGCTCGATCCAGTCAAGGACGGTCGAGTCTCCGGGAAAGCTTTTAGCTGTGGTGCAAGCTCGCTAACGCGAAGCCTTTTCACCCACGAGATTACGGAACATCGATATTTTCGGCCCGTGACCCAGTTGCGTTACGTTGCAGCGCGAAACGGGGGAAAAATTGGAGGGGGGAGGGTGAAAATTCAGGGTAGGGATTCGTGTCAGAAATAGGTATTTAAGAAAAAAGAGGATTGATCGGTTAGAAGGTTGTGAGGTAAGCACAGTTGTGTCAATTACAGTCCTTTTTCCACGGAGGCCCAAGTAGCCAAGCGGCTTAGGCGGCTGCCTGGAGAACGACAGGTCGCGAGTTCGATTCCCGGCTGGATTTTTGAAAATATTTGTATTTCTGTAGTTCCAAATTTCTGCAGCGTTGTATCTCTATACTTTTCCATTATTAGCTTTCTGTGTCTTAATATCTTCTGTATCTTCACATTATGAATAAATTTGTATTTCCAAATTTCTGTAGCGGTTGTATCTCTGCAGTTCTCCATTATTGGCCCCTCTTCTCTGTGTCTCTATAATTTCAACATCTCTGCATCATCTTCACATATTACGTATAAATTTGTATTTCTGTATCTCCGAATTTCTGTAATGTTTGTACCTTTGAACTTCTCCATTGTTGACTCTCTGTATCTCTATAACATCTGAACATCTCTGTATCTTCACATTACGTATAAATTTGTATTTCTGTATCTCCGAATTTCTGTAATGTTGTGCATCTCTGTACTTCTCCATTATTGCTCTCTATAATTTCGATATCTCTGTATCTTCACATTATCTGTACATTACCAGTCAAAAGTTTGGAATCACCCAGAAGAGTATTTTAAGAAACATTTGAATTTAGAAGGAGGAAAGAAGTTTGTGAATGCTGACACCTTAGATAAAAAGCTCTCTTTCCATGAAACAGTTTATCATGATAAAGGAAACTGCTGTTAAAATTTGTAATATTAATTTCAAACCAATAATAAGTTGTCACGGAAGATTTGAATATCAATAATTCTGAAAGTGATTCCAAACTTTCGGCCGGTAGTGTTTTGAAAACAGTCGTGAGAAGAGGATGCTGAGAGTGTAGATAAGAAAATTGTTCGAATCTAAGGCTAAAATTACTCAATGTCCCGAGTGCAGAAAAAAAGTGGTGAAATCGTTTGTGCGTTCGAAAGTTTCGAAAGTAATAACGATAAATTCGACGACGATCGCCCTGGATAACGACGCGAGCAAGGTTAAGGCCAGCAGGGTGAATTTTTACTGCTTGGCTGACCGTTCTGGCAAACACCCCGCAGCCGATTGAACTTGACACGCAGAAACTCTCCTCTCTGACGTCGATTAATTTCACATCGACAGACGCACGCATCAGGAGTAGAGATTCCGGTTTCGAACGTGTACTCAAGATACATGGGCACCCGTGTAGTTAATCCGTGTACTGTTTGAGCTGAATGAGAATTGAATGAAGATATACAGTAGCTGACAAAAGTTTAAGGCGACAGGACAATATAAAACATAATTTTACAGTTCACAAATATTGTTTATTTATTCATTTTTATTATCATTATGGTAGAACACCATTTATTGACTGGCATAAAATACAAATTTTATTTATACTGTTGTTTCTTATTAATTAATTAATTTATTTTCTTCGACCCTTGAGTCTTAAACTTTTGTCCGCTGCTGTAGGTATAGTTTCACGTGTGTGTATTTAATACATCCAGAAGAGAATACAGATTATTTAAAAATTCATAAGATACAAGTTGTGAATCGAAAGATAATGAAACGACATAATTAATACTGAATGTATTTAATAACAGATATTTAATTAATGAGAAATGTTTATTAACAGAGAGTTCCACCAATTTTCAAAAACATGTGAAATAACTTCTGAACAGAATAAAAATTCAAATTTTTCGACAAATTTACGTTACGTATCGGATCAGATAGTTAAGTGATCGAGAGTATTTCAGTTTTTCAAGATCGTTCGGTTGAAAGTTCTTCGAACAGCCGCAGAGAGAAGTGGAGATCTGATATAGAGAAAAAGAAGCTGTCGCCAGTAGATTACACCGGCCATAAATCAGACAATAACAGACAATAATTCGCGATCGTAAAACGACAAATTGGCAGTAAAAATAACGGGTGGCAGTAAAAAGCGATTTACGAGCATTCTAAATGCGGCTGAACGCAGTGAACGTGCAATAAAAGCACGATTATTAGATGTCTGTGCTCATGAAAGGTGACAAGGGAATCCGTTTATGCTGTTATCTAACATTCTAAATAGTTACGCGTTGTAACATTGAACCTGACCTCCTGTTTGCTCTATGAAGACTACTTACAGAGCATACTTTCTCAATGATTGCTTCTTTTTTTATCAAATAAAGTTACTTCCACTGAATTGGAATGATCTGGACATTGACATAATGATTGTTAACGTGCAACTGATCAATATTTCTATAACCAAGGGGAAAGAACGTTGTATACGTAATCAATTTTTAGAAAATTATAAAAACTGTATATAGTGACTCACAGATCTGTTCACGTGTTCTTGATATAGGTATTTCTTTTTCAGAAAAATTACAGTCAAATTTGTTATCCCAAAAGCACAAAACTCAGGGATAATAGCTTTGAAGTTATAATTTAACACTAGAACTACCAGACCAGTCAAAATGACCAATTGATGATTACTCATAACAAACTTATAAATTCACAGCAGTGAAGCTTCTAAAATTTATTATGATTTTCTGCAAAAAATATGAATAAAGATTTGTTTTCTATGCATTCGATATTTTTTTCATGTGATTTTCAATTTGATTTCTTCCATGCAAATAATAACACTTTAATTGTCGGTAGTTCTAGTGTTAAATTAGAACCTTGGTTATGGCAATTTAATAGATTGTAAGACATAAGCTGAGTAATGAAAGTAAAACAATTATACAAACTATCGTGTTATGTTTCAATTTTTCTAAAAATGAGAAGGGCTTATAAACATATGGATTGTTTAAACATTTTCCTTAAAAATATAACATTATATGTAAGGCACAAGGAAATATTATGTTATTTTTCACATAAAAATAACGTAGCAAACGTGAAATAAAAATAAATAAACATTGTTGCATCTTTTTCACAGCTTTAAACGCTCCGTCTGATTAATTTCATTGTACATCACTTGTTTCAATTAAATCGACTACATTAAATTAAACAGCTTATATATTAATCAATTGATTCGAGAGAGTGCGTTCGATCTTGAATACAGTAATTATGTCCAGCGAGTAGTACAAATGCAAGTAGTGCACAGTGAAATTGATCAGGCAAAAAAGGAAATCAAACGCGTGCATACCCCATGAATCGTCAGGTCAGGTTTTCGCGTAAACGAAGCATCGTGTGAAAAAATTGTATTCCACATTTTCAACTTATTTTTGAGCGTAGAATGCTATGCTATTAATACGACAAACACAAGTGGTATACAGTTAAATTGATCAGCCAGAGAGAATAATAATAAATCAAAAAAAAAAAGAAATCAACAAATCACCCTATCTTTCGGAAACGATTGCAACGAACAAACGATAACGGTTCAAATGAAACTGAAAACAGTGGAAAAATGTCAAACGACAAATGTTTCACAGGTTCGATCGAAATGGAATTTTGAAAAACAACAGTTTTACGCTTGTAAATTCGATAAACCTCATAAATTGAGATCCCGAAAAATGGGTCCTTAATGCAAGCGTAACGAGCCTTCTCTGGTGAACGAAAACGGGAAACAGGGTTGGGAAACTCAGGGTCGAGAGCAAATATTGTGCCGCGTGATGGAATCTCGAACACGGAATTGTTCGGGAAAATGTGGAGATCAACTTTCTGTCTAATTGTGGCACGCTAGAGATGTTGGAAAACAGGTATTTAGAGAACGATTGCCGCCACGGAGCTAGAGAATAATGGACCGTGTGCATGGAACGGTGGAATTCGAAAAAAAAAAAAAAAAAAACACGGGAAAAAAAAACAATTTTATTCGTCGCGCGAATCGTGACGCTTCCTCGACTGTTTCGCACCACTTCTTCCGAAAGAACGCGTTTTCCGGTTGACAGCGCTGCAGATCTCGTGTCCACGTTGCCAACACTACAGAGTTTCAGTGTATATCTACGGATTTTTCACCATATTTACAAATCTACGGATTTCAAACAGAAACCTACGAATTTGTAGCTTTTTCCCGTGGAACACACTTGTGTGGATTCATTTGTTTGCAAATTTGTTTAATGTAATTTTAATTTGTTCACTAAACGGGCATAACCCTTTTATACAGTAGGATAAAAGTTTAAGACGAGAGGACAATGTAGAACACAGTTTTATGATTTGCAAATATTGTCTGTACATTCATTTTTATTGTTATTATGATAGAACATTATTCATTGATTAGCATAGAATGCAAATTTTCTTTATCATACTATTTCTTACAAATTAGTTTAATTTTGTACACCCTTTGGTCTTAAACTTTTGTCCGCTACTGTATCCCGTTATTTCGTATTAATTAATTAATTTATTTTCGTCGACCCTTTGATCTTAAACTTTTGTCCAGTACTGTATACTTACTTCTTAGTGTACAGTAGAAGACAAAAGTTTAAGACGAGATGATAATGTAGAACACAGTTTTATGATTTGCAAATATTGTCTGTACATTCATTTTTATTGTTATTATGATAGAACATTATTTATTGATTAGCATAAAATGCAAATTTTATTTATACTGTTATTTCTTATTAGTTAGATTAATTTCGTTCATCCTTCGGCCTTAAACTTTTGTCCGCTACTGTATGCACAGAGTGATGTAATATGAAATGAAACAGATATACCTAGTCTAGTATATCTCTCCTCTTTTTTTTGGAAGAAAATATATTTTTTTTTAATGAAAAAAAAATGAAATCAAAAGTTTCTGACACTGATTCATCATTTCCCGAATAAATAAAATAAAAGAGGAATAACGTTTCATTTTATTTCATCGACTTTGTTTATTTATTTATTTTATTTTAGGTTATTTATTGAATTGATTTTTATTGTAATCATAAATTATAATGTTAATTTATTTCAATAGAAGTTAAGTTAATTAACACGCAGTTCAATGAAAAATAAAAAAGGATTCGTAATTGAATTTAGCTACGATTCACGTGACCTGTTTACATTTGCAAAAAGAATCTCTGGATCGACGGACTTTTTGATTCTTTTCTATGGAATTTTTAAATTTTAAGTTGGCAACGCTGCGTAGGAACCGGCCAGAACTTTTGCATGTCGAGCACCAACCCATTCAACGCACTTGTGCCAGCTGTTCTCCGGTTGTTCCGCCTCGAAAAATACTCGGTCGCGGGAAAATTCATTATGCAACGGCATGCAAACGAAGAAAGGGGGGGGGGGATATTGTAAAAACAAGGAATCGGATGTGAACCCGTTGACGAGGAAGATTTGACACTGGAATGATTATTTCGATGGAAATAATTATTGACAAGGTTTCGTTTAAATAGAATGCAGTGTTCAGGATGTAGAAATATAGAAACATGGATATACAAAGGTATAGCGGCATAGAAATGTAGAAATATAAAAATTTTAAAACATGAGGATATGGTAATATAGTGATATAAAAATATCTATAGCAATACAGAAACATAGAAATATAAAGGAATCTGTAGAAATAAAGAAGTATAGAAGTATAGCAATATAGCAATATAGAAGTATAAAGTTTCAATATATTATAGCAATATAAAGGTACAAGTATATAAGAATATAGAAAACTAGAAATATAGCAATACAGAAATATAGAAATATAATATAATATAGTAATGTGGAGGTATTTATAGCAATATAGCAGTACAAAAATATAGAAATATAGCAATATAAAAATACAGAACATAATATGACAATGTAGAGGCACATATTCCATTCAACTAATTTAGGGATATAGAAATATAAAAACAGATGTATAGAGAAATAGGTATATAATATAATATAGTAATATAAAGGTATTTATAACAATATAAAGGAACAAAAATATAGAAATATAGCAATACAGAAATATAATATAATATAGTAATGTGGAGGTATTTATAGCAATATAGAAGAACACAAATATAGAAATATAGCAATATAAGAACACAGAAATATAATATGACAATGTAAAGGCGCCTATTCCAATAAACGAATTTAGAGATATAGAAGTATAAAAAGAGAAGTATAGAGATATAGATATATAATATAATATAGTAATATAAAGGTACTTATAACAATATAAAGGAACAAAAATATAGAAATATAGCAATACAAAAATATAGAAATATAATATAATATAGTCACATAGAGGACCTATAATACTAATAAAAAAAAAAATATAGAAGTATAGCAATGTAGAAACATGAAAATATAGAGGTGTATAGAAATGGACATGCAAAGATGTTGAAGTATAAAAATGTACCTAATCAAATGTACATTTCTAACCTCTACATTTCTCTCGTTCCCTCTCAGGAAATTTTCAATTCGTAACAAATAAATTTCTCGACAAAACTCGCCCTCGAGCTCGCTCGATCAACCCGCAAATAGCCCAGCGGAATCTAAAGAGGACAAAGGGACACGCTATACTGTGGCACCGATAAGGATCAGCGTTCCCACTGTCAAGGTGTATCCTCTTCAACCCTTGTCACGATACTTCTTTTTCTTTCTCGCTCTCGCGGCCCTGAAAGGAAACCGAGAGCGGGTCTTCGTTCGTGGGTCATCGTTCAAAGGCAACCCTGAACGAGAGACGTGACCGTGGAGGTCACCGAGATACCATCGCGGGCAAATTTTACTCGATAAACGAAGATAATGAACCGTTTGAAGGTAACTCGAGGGAAGCGACTCGATTTCAGTGTCAAGGTTGAACAAACTGTTCGATTCGCGGCGCTTTTCGAACGAAATGAATTGGTAACGAGGGTACAGGTGGGACAGGCTCGTGTTAGTGCAAAATAAAACGAAACAAACTTATCTAACTCAACGGATAAACTAAAAATGTGAATTAGAAAGGATGTAATTCGTTAAGACTAGTTTAAGACCGAAGGGTCAAATAAAACAAATTAATTGATTAATAAGAAATTGCATAATAAATAAAATTCGTATTCTATGCTAATCAGTAAATAGTGTTCTACTGTAACGGCGATAAAAATAAGTTTTTGAACAATATTTGCATATCATAAAACTATGTTTTGCATTGTTCTGTCGTCTTAAACTTTTGACCGCTACTGTACAATATTCGTATGATCAGTTTCGAGCGATACTCGATTCTCTGGTTGCCTATTGATCACTCGGATGGCGAAAGTCATACGCGATCGCTTGAATTGAGCGGACGAAAGCGCGGAACCGGGAACGACCGAGAAAGATGAAGATAGGGCACTCTAAAAGATTACACCCCGATAACATACGTCTCTCCAATCGCGTCGAAATTTACAGCAACGTGCAGGCGGTGGCCACGATCCGCCGTGAAATAAATTCGCGGGAATTTCTGCGAAATCTCCGAAAGTTGGGGTTTTAGAAAGTTCAAGAACCACTTTTGACTTATAGTTGACGTAGTTGAGCGGAGTTCGTTGAAATTCGTTGAGCCTGCATAATTGATGAATTCTGTTTGCACCTGGCAAATTCCTATTCAGCTATGTTTCTGTGTTTCTATATCTCTATATCCCTATATTTCTATATTTTTATATTGCTTTATTACTATACTTATATGTTTCCATATTTCTATATTCTTATACTGCCATACTGTTATATTGCTATATTGCTATATTGTTATATTGTTATATTGTTGTATCGTTGTATTGTTATATTGTTATATTGTTATATTGTTGTATTGTTATATTGTTATATTGTTGTATTGTTGTATTGTTGTATTGTTGTATTGTTGTATTGTTGTATTGTTGTATTGTTGTATTGTTGTATTGCTGTATTGTTGTATTGTTGTATTGTTGTATTGTTGTATTGTTGTATTGTTGTATTATTATATTGTTATATTGTTATATTTTTGTATTGTTATATTGTTGTATTGTTGTATTGTCGTATTGTCGTATTGTTGTATTGTTATATTGTTGTATTGTTATATTGCTATATTGCTATATTGTTATATTGCTATATTGCTATATTGCTATACCACTATATTGTTATATTGTTATAATTTGTACTGATATATTTCTATATTTTATACAGCTATATTACAATATTTCAATACCATATTTCAATTCAATTTTAAATATCACTATCCAAGAAAGAAGGCACAGTAAACTGAATATAAATGTTCAGAACATTACAAATCTTTTTTAAACTGATACAAATCTCTTTCACATTTTTTCCTATTCCTATTTTCAAGAACCTGTACCACGATGAATACTAGTTCTTCCAGTATCATCCACCCCTATGACCTTTAAAAAAAAATTCCTGGGAATGCGCTGAATTTCCACGGAATCAAGTCAGTGGTTGGTCACCAGAATTCATGCACGGTGTGGTAACCAACCTGAAAAAGTCGCGAACGAGGTTACCACGGTGGAAAGACGCCGTGATCAGCTCTCTATTGAAGAACTTTCCTTCGAGAGGAAGCTGCAGCTATTCGAAGCTAGCAACGTCTATGGAATTTCAGAGGCAGTTTAAGCCTATTCAAAAATTCCTATAATTCTTTATATTATTGAGGCCCGCATAAAAAAAAAACACGTAGGATTATTTGTAGCAAATTTTATAGGGAATCGTCAAAATATTTTCCCTCAACTTAAAACTTTAAATGAAGGAGGCTATCAAGATAAATTTGTGAATTTTGAAAATGTATGAGATCAACGTTTCGTCCAGTTATTGATAAGTACAACGTTCCTGTGGCATTAATAAAAATAATTATATAATTATATTTTTATTCATCTTCAATATATTAAATATATAAAGGGTTAAAGAAAATAAATTAACTAATTAATAAGAAATAACAGTATAAATAAAATTTGTATTCTATGCTAATCAATAAATAGTGTTGTATTATTAAAATAATAAGGATGTATAGATAAACAATATTTGCGAACTATAAAATTATGTTTGACATTGTCCTGTCGCCTTAAACTTTTATCCACTATTACATGTATTGAATAGTAATTTAGGTACAACAAATTTTTTTTCAGTAATTAGACATTTTATCTCATATTTTAGAAGGTTCAAAGTATTTTTTAAGACAGTAAAAAAAATATATATTTTTTGAAAATTCTACAGTGGACTTATCCCTTAACGAATTACAACAAAATATTCCAGGAAACTAAATACTTAGTTTCTGAGAATGTTCTTTATGACGAAAAATGATTTAGAACCAAACATCGTATGGTGTGCTATCATTTTTTCCCACCAATCTCCACATAAAAGGGTTAAAATTACAATAAAAAATGTAACCTGTAATTAACCTTCATCTGTATCATTCAGAAATGTACACTGTATATTGATACGTGTACAAAGTTCGTGTACAGTACGTTAGATTCAAGAAACTATAAAAATCGTATGGTGTGCTATGATTCTGTCGCGTACTGTAAAACGAAGGAAACAGATATCAACGAGAATCGTGTAGATCGATCGATCGGCTCTCGTTTAATCGCATCGGGGAATTCAACGACAACAGCCGGTTGTTCGTCGAATTGCGTCCCGTTCAATCGGAACGACACTTCAGAGATCCGAACGTGGCCTTGGAAACCGTACGATTGATCGCTCGATCACGTGGCCCGCGAAAAACCTTGCTAATGCGAATCGGCCTTAAGTCCGTTCAGCGTCGCGACACGTAAGGAGACCTTTTTCTTTTCTTTATCCGAGTTACGTAAACCCTCGGTCGAGCCATTAGGTCGACACGACACTCTTCGTTGTGACCTTGAATATTCGTCACTCGAATTTCCCACACTTTTTACGACAATACGTTAATATAACTAATTATTGCATTCGGTTTATTCCTTCTATACCACTACTAATAATAATAATAATAATACTAAAGATGAACTTCTTTGAATAATAATAATAACAATAATAATAAAGATGAACTTCTTTGAATAATAATAATAAGAATAATAATAAAGATGAACTTCTTTGAATAATAATAATAACCATAATAATAAGAATAATAATAAAGATGAACTTCTTTGAATAATAATAATAACCATAATAATAAAGATGAACTTCTTTGAATAATAATAATAATAATAATAATAAAGATGAACTTCTTTGAATAATAGTATTAACAATAATAATAAATATGAACTTCTTTAAATAATAATAATAACCATAATAATAAAGATGAACTTCTTTGAATAATAATAATAATAACAATAAAGATGAACTTCTTTGAATAATAATATTAACAATAATAATAAATATGAACTTCTTTAAATAATAATAATAATAATAAAAACAAAAATAAAAATAATGATAATAACATATTTTGTTCATTAGTAAGTAACCCACCAATGTTAAAAGGATTTGCTTCTTTATTTATTTATCTGTTTATTTTCTTTTTGAAAATTCAAAAAAAAGTACTTCACTGTGTCCTCAAGTTAGTTTTATTAATTATTAAGCTTTATCGATACTTTCAATCTATGAACTCAAGGGGCTACAAGTCCCAAAGGTTACAGAGGAAGGGACCATGGAATACCATGGGGTTGATAATTTCAATAACCTGAAATAACCCCCATGTGCTCATAACGGACGACAAGCTACAACTGACAAATTCGCGCGATTCACTCTCCTATATATACCTGAGAAGCTGCGCAGAGATGCCTGCGCGGTTGCATTTTTTGCTACGTGATGACTTGAAAAACTTGAAAATTAGCGGCAAAAATTAGTGATTTTCAGAAATTTGTTCAGAAATGAACGTCGATTGAATTTTTTCTAATTTTCAAGTAACAATTTATGAAAAAAAAATAGTAGTCTTTTTTATTTTTATTATCTGCATACTGTACTTTTATGCACTGCAACACGTTTTTCCTTGATTAATGTATGTTTTTGCTGCATATAAAAACTTGAAAATTAGCGGCAAAAATTAGTGATTTTCAGAAATTTGTTCAGAAATGAACGTCGATTGAATTTTTTCTAATTTTCAAGTAACAATTTATGAAAAAAAAATAGTAGTCTTTTTTATTTTTATTATCTGCATACTGTACTTTTATGCACTGCAACACGTTTTTCCTTGATTAATGTATGTTTTTGCTGCATATAAATGATAACAGTCAAAGTTGTACCACTGCACGAACACTTTCTACGCCCACTGTATCTAGATCGTCTAGATCGTTTCGCGAGTTCTTCCGTGACAGATCTGTTGCCCTTTTCAGCCCTAGTTTCTATGAACTTTGCCTCTGTTATCGGCGTCCGATCGCTGGCGAGCTCCGGGGCCTCTCTCACGAGCTCTTGAAATCGCGAGAGGCCTTGAGAGTTTTTAAACTGCGAAAACTCGCAACCCTCCAGCCGTGGATTTCTTGAACGCAAGAATTTTCAAGCGGAAGAACCGTCGAGTTGTGAAAAACGGGAGTTTACGAGGAACTCGTGAAACCTTTTCCGTCGCGTGGAATTATGAATTTTTGTTTCCACAGCGGTGAAATCTTTCTGAAATATTTTTACACGCTAGGATTTTTAACCACGACGACACCATCGAATTGTGAAACATAAAACTTAACGATTTATAAAATCATTTCTTCGCTTGAATTCGAAAACTTTCCTTCTTTTCCTTTTTTTTTTTGAAGCACTCCAATTTTATTCAATATTTTTAAACGTAAAAATTTAAATGTTAAACGTTAGAGTTTAGATGCTTGTAAAATTGTTGTATGAAATTAAAGATGACGTGTGCTCGAATGTTGTTCAGAAAAATGTTAATAATGTGTCAATAACCTGAACCTGGAAGTTCTTGAGATCGAATCCCTGCGAGTTTAGGGTTGCAGAACTTTGGAACAGTTGAACTTCCTATAAAGAGACACTTGGAACTTGAAAGTTCTTAGAGTTCCAAAGGTTTGGAACTTGAGAAGCTTCAAATGATCAAATTTGAAGATCTTCCTGAAGTAAGAAGCGTAGAAGTTCTTGTGTTTTCCAATTTCGAAGTTCAGAATTGACTCTTAAACTTCATTACTAACGATGATTTATCTTAACGATTAAAATTTTTAACGTTTACTTCTTGAACATTAAAATTTCTAACTAACAATTTTCTAATACTTAAGATTCTGAAATTTAAATTTAAATACAAATTTCCGACTTCTATAATACCAGAATTTCAGAATTTTAAAGTTAAAAAATTTCCAATAACGGGAATGTTTAAATTTTATTCTATAATTAGTAGATTCAAAAATTCTAGAATCTTTTAATTTAAAAACTGAATATACAGATATTATATATGTTTCATATAATTTTTGTTTTGCAAGTCAAATTCAAAAACATTGAACGAATTTTCCACAACTATGGAATATTCTCAAAGTGAATTTTAAATTCAAGCAAATACTCGAATATCTGCGTAATCGCTTCATCACGATCAAGTTCCAAAATATCAACAAGCTTGGAACTGAGTTTGATTGCGCTAGGACAATCCTGTATTGTCCAGGCAAACGTATTGTACTGTTTAATTTCCCTGAAAATGAATTACCTCATGTCTCTGTAGGGCAATTAACTGATTTCCCATGGTTCGCTGTCGATCGGCCAACCGATTGATTAACCACGAACTTCTACGCACGAGGAGGCACTTTATTACGCTGTCATGCACTACATACGACAGCTCTATTACGTTGAATCGTAATTAATATTATTTCGTTCATTTCGTCATATGAAAAGTCATCGATATCCAGGTCATACGAGACAGCATCTATTGAAGGAAATATTATAAACAAATATTTTGTAAGGAGAAACAGAGAATCGCCTATCAGATTTTGTTCAGACTAGAGGAATTCAGACCCAGATTCTTTCTTTTCCAGGCGACCAACTTTTTTGATCATTAAAGGAACCTTAAGTCAGACTCAATTGTCAACTTTCCTTCTCCTTGACTACATCATACATAACCCCCCCCCCCCCCCCAAACCGTAAACAGATGCTGATTTCACCTACAAGCTCTGAACCGTGCAACAACTGTTTTGGTCGATTCGCGATCATGTGTTTCGAAACTTCAAACATTAACGAGAAAACATGAAGTCGTCACTACTAAAAGGCACAATCACACCTTTTGGAAACTGCAAGGAGAAAAAGAACCAAAGAAAAACAAATCAGGTCTCGATCGCTCGGGGCCCGCCTGACGAGGAATCGAACTGGGGATCTTTCGGTTTGCAGATGATTGCTTTGACCATTAAGCTAATCAATCCTAACCATCAACTATTCTTCTCCGCGTCTATATAACTCAAACGTAAACAGACGTTGATTGCCTACAATTCTTAACCGTGAAAAACCCACCGTGTAAAAACCAAGATCTTAAAGAATTGTTAAAAATAAAAAAGTCTGGTGTTCTAAAAAAAAAAAAAAAAATAACAAAGATTAAGAAATATGAATAACAAATTATAAATTACAAAGCCAAGAAATGATATATATAATTTTTAAAGAATACGAATACAAATACCATAATTTTGAGAATCCTGAGTGAAAATTAATATTCAAGGAATTTTTCAAAATTCAAAAGTTTGAAGGTCGAGAAATCTTGAAAACAGTACACCGGGAAACGTAAGCATCGAAAAGCTAGAGATATAAAATTAAAAACCGGGTTCGAGGATCCAATTGAACCTGGATCAACCTTAAGTGGCTCGCGATAGCAGACAAACGATTAACCTAATCGAATCGAACATCTCCTGACGTCGTTCAACTTCGTCGTTAAGTGGCGCAGCTGGGTACGTTCGTATGGAAGTCGATTGAATCCGGTTCGATCAGGAGGGATCGGTTTCAGGAACGATTCGCTTAACCAGAAGAAGAAAACGCTTTTACACGTTCGTAAGAAAGTTCGATCGGTGTAGCAGCGACCTTCAGACTCGTCGGCGCTATCATGTTTCGACACACGCGCCATAAATAATAAACGCGTGCATAACAAGTGTGCGGGACTGGGAAACAATAGAGTTTGTTGTACGGCAAAACGTCGATTATCCGCACTAATAATAAAAATACAAAATTCATCGACACTTAATTTATCAACGGAGTGGTTTCGATCAATTCGATATTTTTCTGGGAAACCTCACGAATCTGCTGTGATATCTATACTTTTGGAAATCGTCTATAATTTTTAGTATGATCGTTATGTTTCGTTTTCTTTTTTTCAATTTCATTTATTTGTTACAAATGTTTAAAAATTTTTATTTAGAAATTGTGAAACTGAAGAACTATATTCTTTTTAGTTTTGAGTTTTGATCTTAGACAAGTTTTTCATCTCATTGATTTCATTGATGAGCTTTTAATCTCCAACCCGTTAGACTTAAAATTTCTTGATCTCGAAATTGCCCTTTCTAGATCTTCGACTGCTTCAAATTGTGTAGGTTCCAATTTTCCAAATTTTCAAACAATTAAATTATTAAATATACGAATCCAAAAAATTTTGAAATATCCTGTTTAATTCGATCTTTTAATTTAATCATCCTCGAACCACTTTTTTCTACACCATTAATTCCAATTTAAGTGTTAAACGATAAATCTAACTCTACCCAATCGTAAGGTTACGCTATAAGTTACTGCCCTTCTCCTGGCCCCTTCCAATCGAATCAATTGATCCAACGTTGTAACACGTCTCCTGGATCCGGGAGCACATTCGAGGGATCCTGTCACGTTCGTGTAATTTCCAATTCGAATTATCCCCGATTCGTTCCGATCCCGTTCGTGCGAGCACGCCACTAACTCAAGAGGAGCTTAAGGTCGAGCTGGCGACCGACGTTGCATGCTTGTAAAAACGGGCGATTAAGATACGAATCTGGAAGCCGATGGCAAAAGTGGTGGCAAGGTCCAAAGTCGTGCATGTACAGTAGCCCCAGAAAGTTTTTGTACGCTGTATTACAAATAAATTCACATTGACCGAAAAAAATTCTGATTCCAGTAAACAGGAGTATGTAGAGCTTAATACTGTACAATAGCAAAAACATAAGTTTAAAACGAGGAGACAATATAAAGTATAGTACCATGGTTTATAAATTACCACTCACCATTGCAGAATTATAATAAAAAGATTGAGAAGAAGTATTGAGACTTTAAATATTCGTTTCATCTCCTTGAACTGGGTATTCCCGTGAAAAAAAAGAAAAATTAATGCATTTACGTACACTATCGCACTCTGCATACACACAAAGTTTCGATGAAATCAGATTTTTAGAATTACAGTAACCGACAAAAGTTTAAGACGAAAAGACAATATAAGATATAGCACTTATTGATTAATGTAAAACACGAAATTTGTTTATTGTACTATTTCTCATATATCAATTACTTCATTTTTGTTGACTCTCTAGTCTTAAACTTTTGTCCGCTACTGTACTTGCAAGGAACATTAGATAACCCAAAAATTTTGATTTCTTTAAAATTTTGTAAGTTTGTTGAGAATCTTGAGAGATGGAAATTATTTCTTTTCATCGGCTACAATTCGATTCTTTAGGGTGAAAATATCCCTTATATATACGGTGGAAGCTATAAGTTTAAGACCAGAAGGCAATATAAAATATAATACCATGGTTTATAAATATTGTCTGTACATTCATTTTTATTGTTAATAACGTGGTACAGCACTTATTGATTAATTCAGAACACGAAATTTGTTTACCGTACTATTTCTCATATATCAATTACTTCATTTTTGTTGACTCTCTAGTCTTAAACTTTTGTCCACTACTGTACTTGCAAGGAAAATTAGGTAACCCAAAAATTCTGATTTCTTTAAAATTTTGTAAGTTTGTTGTGAACCTTGAGAGACGAAAACTATTTTTTTTTATCAGCTACAATTCGATTTTTCAGGACGAAAATTCCCCTTATATGTACAGTTCGGCACAAAAGTTTAAGACGAGAGGACACTGTGGAGCACAGTTTTATGGTCTGCAAAATTTTGTCTGTACATTCATTTTTATTCTTAATAAGGTGGTATAACATTTATTGATTAATTCAGAACATGAAATTTGTTTACCGTACTATTTCTCATATATCTCAAACTTTTGTTCGTTACTGTACCCATTATGCTCTGTATGCATACAAAATTTCAGAACTAGATGAACTTCCTTCTAATATAGCTGGGTATTTTTGAATGTGTTTGTTGGTATGAGTTGGCGTGTGAAAATGATGTATAATATCAAACACAACAATTCTATATAATATTATATAATTATATAATATGATTCCACAATTAACTTTCTAATATAACAATTTATAATTAAGAATATAAGAGTATAATGTAATATAATATAAATTACTTTCTGATGCCACTGAACGTTACGTATTACATTCACCGGCACGTGTGCCCAAACTTTTGACTGGCACTGTACTCGCTGGTGTGCACGCGCGCCCGCGCGCACTTCACATCTAATAAGCTTGAAAACGACCGCGACCGAGACCTCGTCTCATCCTCCCCGTTTTCCTCTTCACGCTGTAGCGCTGCTGATGCAGATCTACTTAAGGGTTAAATCGCAGGCTCATCATCACGGGGTCGAAAGCTCGAAACTTTTTTCTGTCTCTGGCAAACGTATGATTAATGAGGTGTGCTTGTTTGTTTATTTGTTCCCGGGGTGTGCGACGATTCAATTGAAAACAACTAATGACCAGAGCAGACTGTAGCACGGTGAACATTAACGCTAGACTGTCGGACGTTGGGTGTACACCTATGTTGCCTGAAATGAGTCAATTTGACTCAAACGTGAAAATTAAAGTTTTTGAAAAAAAAAATAACTACTTTGTTTTTAAGGAAGTTTGTTCAAAACAATTTTTACATATACATGCTGTTTTCAACACATTTTTCCGCAGATCTTTTTATTACATTTAGCAGAAACGCCCTTACTTCTATTCCTTCCACATGATTCTTGAACTTGACAAAATCACAAGTGAATCAAATTGACTCACTCCGGCAATCTCGTGTTAACAAGAAGTAAGTAATTTTGTAGATTTGTAATATTCAACCCTTTGTACACGAAAAGTGACTGTCGGTCACCAAATCATTGTTTTTATCAGAAATTTTCAGGCAAAAAGAGGTTATGTGTACTGTTGAACCAATGAAAATGAAAAACGTAGTTCTGCTGGGTTTTTTGGATGTGGTTTGTTGGTATGAGTGGGTGTGTGCAAATGATATATGTTAAATTCAACAATTCTATATAATATAATTATATAATATGATTCTACAATTAATTCTATAACCTAATATTTTATAATTATGAATATAAGAATATAATATAATTCATTAAGCTCAACTATCTGTATAATATAATTATATAATATGATTCTACAATTAATTCTATAACCTAATATTTTATAATTAATAATATAAGAGTATAATATAATTCATCAAGCTCAACAATTCTATATAATATAATTATATAATATGATTCTACAATTAATTCCATAATCTAATATTTTATAATTGAGAATATAAGAGTATAATATAATTCATTAAATTCAACACATACAATAATCGTATACGTAAATTTTTGTGTATCACTTAACTAAACTAAACGAAGTTTAATTGTAAGGGAATTTCAGTAAATGTTTCGCATTTGGAAATTTTTTAAATTGGTGTCGATTACTGGACGACTAACAGTCACCCTTCGAGTGTAAAAAGTTAATGTTACAGCGATACTATAGCATATAACAATTACCACAATGATATAGTACTAGAGTAATTTGTTATATGCACTGCTATATTAGATATATCATATAACAGATGCTATAGAACTGCGGTAAACGTAATAGCACGTAATTAATATATAATTCTTATGATCATCACATTGTTAAATATATGATACACTCTATAAAATAATATTATCAAGAATGTTTGGTAAATAATACATTATTCATTATAGTAATATTAATAACAATTTTTATTTTCATCATTATATCATACCATTGTTATAATATCCATACATTACTGAAATATCGCTAAAAACGATTTCTTCGCTATATCATCAAATATATTCGATCATAAAAAATATCAAATAAATTTTTCTTTATGACAAACGTCTCCACCAACAATCACACAAATCTGAGTTAACAAAAATTGTTGAAATTATCGAGCTTTTACGTTTCTCAGAGCAGCCGAAAAATTTCGTTGACTTTTCAGATAAAACGTTAAAAAATGGAAGACGTTCACAGAGATCCAATGCAGGATAAGCACGTCATCCAATAAAACTTTATCTTGCCCCATCCCCCACCCTAACCCCTTCTTAGTCTTTTTAAAAACTTTTACCGCCGCTTTTCAGATTTTAATCCGATCGAAGCGACCCGGGGAACAATATTTAATCCACTTAAGGAACGTTTGATTAATAATTCACAGCCAACTCAATGCCGTGGCTCGATTGTCTCAGAACACCGGCGGTCACTTCCGCTTCCGGCGGGAACAATAACTGCGCCGCGGCACGAAGAAACGTTCCGTGGTGGCCGATAAAAGGGGATGAAAGAACGGGACCAAGTTCCCGGCTCGTTTCAGCCGGCAAAAAAAGAGGAGGAGAGGAAAGTAGTGCAGTGTAATCCGACATGCTGCGAAATTGAAGGCATTCATTCTTCAGAGTTCGATTATTTTATTGCAGAGACGGTACCGTTCCGTTTTCTGAACGATCTCCTCTAGTTCGTGGATTTTCTGTTCGAGCGGAATGAAGTACAGGGTGGCCCAAAAATAACTGACAATTTAAAATTGCCAGGTACAGTAAATGTTGTTGGATATATGTCCTATATTTCGACCTCAAGTCAGACACGTATGAGATAGAAGTATCGTTCCTAATTATAGATTTTCTGATCGGGGTAAGTGAAGTACAGGGTGGCCCAAAAATAACTGACAATTTAAAATTGCCAGGTACAGTAAATGTTGTTGGATATATGTCCTATATTTCGACCTCAAGTCAGACACGTATGAGATAGAAGTATCGTTCCTAATTATAGATTTTCTGATCGGGGTAAGTGAAGTACAGGGTGGCCCAAAAATAACTGACAATTTAAAATTGCCAGGTACAGTAAATGTTGTTGGATATCTGTCCAATATTTTGACCTCAAGTCAGACACGTATGAGATAGAAGTATCGTTCCTAATTATGGATTTTCTGATCGAGGGGAATGAAGTACAGGGTGGCCCCAAAATAACTGCCAATTTTAAATTGTAGTAAATGTTGGACATACGCTCGAAAATTCTACCTCAAGCCGGACACTTATGAGATAGAAGTATCGTTTCTAATTATAGATTTTCTGATCGAGGGGAATGAAATACAGGATGGTCCAAAAATAACTGGCAATTTAAAATTGCCAGGTACAGTAAATATTACATATATGCTCGAAAATTCTACCTCAAGCCGGACACTTATGAAATGGAAGTATCGTTCCTAATTATAGATTTTCTGATCGAGGGAATGAAGTACTGGGTGGCTCAAAAATAACTGGCAATTTTAAATTGTAGTAAATGTTGGATATACGCTCGAAAATTCTACCTCAAGCCGGACACTTATGAGATAGGAGTATCGTTTCTAATTATAGATTTTCTGATCGAAGGGAATGAAATACAGGGTGGTCCAAAAATAACTGGCAATTTAAAATTGCCAAATACAGTAAATGTTAAGATATATGTGCGAAAATTCGGACCTCAAACCGGACATTTGCGACGACAAAGTGAAAATGTAAGACGGAAGTAGTTGTTCTTTGTAGGATGATGATTCGGAAGAAGCATTGTGCGCGACATTAGAGTGCTGCGGAGGCGGTTTATACCTTTATAAGTATTATTCCTTTTTGTACCGTAATATCGTCGAAGGAGAAGCATTTTTATACTTGGATCGCGGTATACTACCCTTTGTGAAGTTATAATTTATTTGTTGGTAAGAACGTAGCTTTAGTACCTTGTTGCTGAGTACTTTATGGATGTAAATAATATTTCCGTTTTTATACGTGTATGTTTGTGCATTTTCGTAGCTCTATATTTCTGTGTTTCCATATTTCTGTGTCGTTGTACCTCTATTTCTGCATTTCTGCAACGTTATATTTCCATATGGCTATAATTCTATGTCTGTATTTCTGTAATATTGTACCCACATATCTCTGTATCTTTATGTCTCTACACTATACCTATCATCTATATTTCTGTGTCCCTAGAATTTTACATCTCGGTATTTTTATAAAATACAGTATTTCTATATTTCCATATTTCCATATGTCTATAATTCTATATTTGTATATTTCTGTAATGTGACACCCCCACATTTCCATTCCTATATAGCTCAAGGCTTCTATAATTCTACATCTCTATGTCTCAAAACTATATTTGTACATCTATATTTCTATAACGTTATATTTATATATTTATATATCTATATAGCTCTATGTCTGAATACTGAGATCTTAAGGTTAATATATGAATATATGAATCTTAAGGTTAATATATTTCTATATTTATAAAGTTTGTATCTGCATCTCTGTGCCAGAATAAAAATTTTCCAACAGTTACCTAGAATTCTTGGAAACAATTTCTCGTGGAAAATGTTTGCAAATATCAGAGACAGTAAATCTTCAAGAATTTGTGTAATCTTGTTTTATTACACGATACGATTTGAAAATTCATGAGTTTAAATTCATAACCGATTGCAATGGCGCTGACTACGTTCCGCTGTTGTTTGCATGCAATCAATATTATTGATTTAAAGCAAGCGTACACGTGGTCAGCGTAAATATTGGAAGTATCGAATGATTTCGCGGACAGAATAACTTCGAAATCACGTACTGGTCCGATCTGCGGTGAAACGCAAACGTTTGATTCTTTTATCGTTGACCACGTTTGAATACATGATGAGGATTACAATTTTTCGCCCACACTTGAGCTCAAATTTTCGAAAAATTGGAGATTAAAGTTTTCGTACAGCTATTAGACAGAAGTTTCATGAAAAATTAAGTTCAAGATAATAATTTTATTGTAAATAAAATACAATAATCTGTTCCGTTTAAATGGTACATAAATATTGAAAAGTACTTGAAATGCCTGAATATTTTAAGCTTTTTAAACTCATAAGTATGTAAAAACTTTATCAGGTATAAGATTGTGGAAATACAGAAAGATAGAAGTATAGCAATATAGAAATAGAGATGTAGAGATATAGAGATATAGAAATATAAAGACACAGATATATGGAGATGTGGAGATATAGAAATATAGAGATATAGAAAAATAGAAATTTAGAAATTTAGAAATATAGAGATATAGAAATATAGAAATACAGAAATATAGAAATATAGAGATATAGAAATATAGAAATATAGAAATATAGGAATATAGGAATATAGTAATATAGGAATATAGAAACATAGAGATATAGAAATATAGAAATATAGGAATATAAAGATATAGAGATATAGGGATATAAAGTTACAGTTATATAGCAATGTAAAAATATAGTAATATCGAGATATAGAGTTATAAAGACACAGATATATAGAAATATAGAGATATAGAGATATAAAGTCACAGTTATATAGTGATATAGAAATATAGTAATACAGAAATATAAAAGAGTCGAGATATAGAAATATATATAAAGACATAGAGATTTAAAAACCTACTTAGGAGTGAATTCGTTGTTCAGAACCCTACGAGTATAACACACGGATAAACCAACAGAGTTATAAAAGTTTCCCTGGACGCTCTGCTGAATTATGGCAACATCAGTATGTACTATGGTTAAATACTTTAATACTATCAACTTAGCTAAACCTAATATATAACCATAATAATCGTAACAATAAAAATATTTGATCGCCCAAATTGACACTAGAAAAATTATAAGTAAAATGAGCATAAGGTATAAAAATGTTTTGTTTATTCGCGTGCTTATTTCCAAACAAATCTCAGAAACGAAGAAACTACACGAATCAGATGAATGCAACAATGGGGTACCGGGTAGGGGAGAGAGGGTGCATTCACAGTGCCACCGACGAATATCGATCGTCCCACTTATCAATTCGAGTATAAAGCGATATACATATTTGAAAACAGTCCGCCGTAAATATCGGGTACGCCTATGTCATCCCTTTCGATTACGCAACCGACAGGGTCGAGGGTTACGGGGGTGGAGTGGAGAACCAGGTCCCATTACCGCGAGGAGTCCCGACCTCGAAGTTCGATTTCATGTCAAGTCGACGGTTTTCACGGCGAGAGAAATTGAAGGAAATCGGTTTTAAGGGTAATGGGAAGGGGGGCGGTGGCGTTGACTGCTTCTTAACGAAGCTGAGAATACAGGGTGGTCCAACATACTTCGAAACCGCCAACTTTCGTGAAAATCGTAAAACCTTGTTCGTATGAAATCGGATAAAAGTTGTCGTACACATTGTGTCGCGTGTGAGTATTAATTAATAATGGTGTAACGGTAAAAAGGAGAAGGGAAGAAAGAAAAGAAATGGTTAAATATATACAACGTTAATTCTTGCCAACCCCTAATTGCTGCTCTCGTGACTAGAATCTAACGAGCCACTTTTCCTTGGCCATGCAGTCTGGAAGTCTGCTTGTTTACGTAACCGAAAACAACTTCCTGGCGATAAAACCGCGTTCCCTACGTTCCAAGAATAAAAATACCCCGTCGGTAACTGTCACCCTGACCTTCCACGGCCACCCACCCCTTCGTTTTCGATCTACTAACCACCATTCAGCCCGTGCGACGACGATGATGTGGGATCGCGCGAGGTCAAGGCCGTTGGTCGAGACACAGGAAATCTTATGGCTGATCTATGCGATCCGTTACTACTGACGACCTCCGCGAGCGATTAGCGATGGCTTTCGGCCGCTTTAGATCGGTCAGAACAAGAAATGGTAATTTACATTTTGTTAAACTTTGTTGAAAATACTTGAAGACTTGACACGCTTGATTAATAAAAAAAAGTGAATATTAATTTAAGTGTAATTATGTACATCTGATAGGGAATGAATTTTCTGAAAAAATTCTTTTATTTTTTTTACTCATTTCTGATAACTTAAATGTATTTGAAATCAATCTGAGAGATGAATAACTACCATTTCTAACTTTTATTATTTTTAAATTCTATTTCTAAGGTCCTTAGTTTAATAAATAAGTGTATAAAATAAATAATAAATAAATTGAAGAATATTCGAAGAAAATCCAAATATCAAGCACCTGTTGTAATCTTCAACCCTTGATTCCACGTCTCCGTTACCTTCCTCAAATGGTAGTAAAATTCTAACCCATCGCTACAATAACTCACTACAGGATACACTCAAACAAAGTTCAATCTAAATACTGTTTAAAAATCCCACTTATCACACTATCATAAAATTCAACCCTCTTGATCTCTGCTATTTTCTTCAAACTACAGTAAAATTCAAACCCATCACTATCATAACATATTGTTAGGTACTCTAACCAACTTCAATCCAAATATCTTTAAAAAGATCCAAAAATTTTGCAGAATATTCATCCCTTATTCCTTGATCTCGGCTAATTTTCTCTGACTACAGTAAAATTCAAACCCATCACTATCATAACATATTGTTAGGTACTCTAACCAACTTCAATCCAAATATCTTTAAAAAGATCCAAAAATTTTGCAGAATATTCATCCCTTATTCCTTGATCTCGGCTAATTTTCTCTGACTACAGTAAAATTCAAACCCATCACTACTCCACGACGCAGTCCAAAATTTCGGTGATCGATTAAAATCCGCTTCGAAGTTCGCACGAAAATCGAGAATTAATTAAAACCCCAGGAAAAAGCAAGACCTGTAATTCCCCTAGCGTCGTTACTCGTCCAACCCCTAACCCCCTTCGTCGCCACGATCCCTCCTGGTCTTTACCAGGACAAAATACCAGCGATGACAGGATACGTTCAGGGGTCAAGGTCAGCTGCCTGGCAAGTCCTCTGCGCAACGGGGGCGAGAAAGGGAGTGGGGGTGGCTCGAAGTCGATTCGTAATTTCGTTGCAACTGCAGTTGAACGGGGCGCGCTCGTAAATTTCCGACACGTACCAGCGCTGCTATTAATGACCGGTCATTAAAGGTGACGCAAAATCGAGCATGCCTCCTTTCTTGTTTATAGTTCTCAGCCGCTCTCTCATCTCCAGCGTTAGCTCTACACTGCCCGTCAAAAGTTTTGGGCCGCCATGCGTTCTGAGGAATGCAGTCATATAACCTCACTTAACAGTTTACTGTCTGGTGACTCAACCGATGGCGTCACGTGGTTTGTCAGCTTGTGATTGGCTAGTGACGCCATCTTGGTGTCACGTGACTATCAGCGGTTAGTGCCCGGTGACGCCATTGTGAGTTTACTGTCTGGCGACTCAACCGATGGCGTCACGTGGTTTGTCAGCTTGTGATTGGCTGGTGACGCCATCTTGGTGTCATGTGGCTATCAGCGGTTAGTGCCCGGTGACGCCATTGTGAGTTTACTGTCTGGCGACTCAACCGATGACGTCACGTGGTTTGGCAGCTTATGATTGGCTGGTGACGCCATCTTGGTGTCACGTGGTTATCAGCGGTTAGTGCCCGGTGACGCCATTGTGAGTTTACTGTCTGGTGACCCAACCGATGGCGTCACGTGGTTTGTCAGCTTGTGATTGGTTGGTGACGCCCATCTTGGTGTCACGTGGTTATCAGCGGTTAGTGCCCGGTGACGCCATTGTGAGTTTACTGTCTGGCGACTCAACCGATGGCGTCACGTGGTTTGTCAGCTTGTGATTGGCTGGTGACGCCATCTTGGTGTCACGTGGTTATCAGCGGTTAGTGCCCGGTGACGCCATTGTGAGTTTACTGTCTGGCGACTCAACCGATGACGTCACGTGGTTTGTCAGCTTGTGATTGGTTGATGACGCCATCTTGGTGTCACATGGTTATCAGCGGTTAGTGCCCGGTGACGCCATTGTGAGTTTATTGTCTGGTGACTCAGGCGTGAGTAACTATGGCTCTCTTAAGGCGGTCGTTCGAGGTGTCTGGACGGTTGTGCCGTCCTAGTATCCGAGATCAGTCCTTCTGAGAACATAGTTTAGCAAGCAGCCACCTCTTCGCGGTTCACGCCATTAGTACGCCTTTTGGGGGACGGAAGCTAAGAGCTGCCTCTGCGATAACGACAATTGATCTTTTACGCGAGTGTGACCAATGAAAGCCGAAGAAAGACATTCCTTACACCAGACACACCTGGAGTCAAGCGAGGTCTTCTTCCCCAAGATTCAAATAAAGCTAAAGGCTGAAGCGGATGGTTGGTGTCCCCATCCCGCTTCTTTTTGGAAACGATCGAACTTGGAAATCAAAGAATAAGCCAATAACTGTACATTACAATGACTGTACATTATTCAAAATGTTAATAATATTTCATTATTAATATTTATTATTTAATTGTTAATATCTATTATTTAATGATTAATATTTATTATGTAATTGTTAATATTTATTATTTAATGATTAATTTTTATTATTTAATTATTAATATTATTATTAATAATTCATCTATCAGAATAATAAAGTCTGAAGTGAAGAATAGGGAATAAAATTAAGCAACTCCATTTTCCATAATTCAAAATCAGATTTCGTGTATCAAACGCCTATTCAGTACTTTACTTTATTATATTAAAAATTGGATTACCTTTGTGATTACTTTGTAAATGAAAAAGTTCGCATGTACTAATTCGGATCCCTTTGAAGTGAATGGTAGAAAAAATTAAATATCAAATTTGCACGGGACATAATTTCGTGTTAAATGTGAAAAAAAAAGTGTTTATTGAATCAGCTTCCAGATCCCATTGGTTCAGAATTTATATTCAACCCCGGTCAAATTGAATTTTATTTGCTGTCTGCCGTTGATGTTCTCCACTGCTGCTCGTATAGAGGTTATCCATTTGGAGGCTCGTAACCTGAGAGAAGTGTTAGTTCCACTGAAATCTGCAGTCGTTCCTAAGAGCTGTGTAAACTCGTATGTTTCGATAGCATAATCGATAGCGTAATCGATAGCACAGACGTTCTCGAGTAGTTGAATGGGTTAAAACTTCTAACCACCATTTTTTTTCTTTTTTTTTTTATACGTGGAGGAAATCTTCAGAAAGATTCTTGAGGGGGGGGGGGGTGGCGAGGTTATGTAGGATTCTTACCTACTAAAACCTCCACGGTGGCCTACTACAGCGAAATGGGGGAGCACCGGGAACTCTGGAAGAACACTTCAAGTAAGGAAATATGTTTGAGGTATATGCTTGACCAACTTCTGACAATTTCCAAAGCTAGTTCAATAAACTCAATCTGTTTTTTCTTGCAAGTAACAGAACGCTGTTTTTTACACGTAACAATTATTACGATGTGATAATTACAACTTGCGTGAAAGATCGATGGAGATAATATAAATTTTGTGTATATTAGGAGAAAATCCCCCCCCCCCTTCACAAAGTTGATTCGAAGGAGAGTCGAACTGGAGACCTCCGGATTTACTAGCGGACGCCTTACCGGTTCACCCATCTCCCTCACGGTACTTCTAACCGCCCTGAATGTACTTTAACCAATTAACAGTCGGATTTTTTTGAGAAAAGGAGTAAACAAAATTGTCACCTTTTCTTTTCATTTTCATTTCACTACATTTATTAATACAATTAATAAAATGCAATAAATTTACTCAACAAGTAGTTTTAGTATGACATATTTTGAAACATTCAATATAAACTCAAACATTTTGGGAAACTAATGATGTGAAATAAAACTGACTATAAAAATAAATATACGTATATACACAACGTATATTACGTTTATCAATGAAAATAATAGTGTGAAATGGACGTTCCAACAATATAACGCGTCCATACACACCAGTCGCAGAACGATGACACGGCTTCAGACAAACGGGATTAATGTTCTCAAATGGCCCTGTGCGTTCTCCCGACCAAAATTCAACGGAAAACGTCTGTCAGCATAATTGTAAGGAAGGCTTATACAGAAAATCGACAGTTTCAAAACGTCGTGGAACTGAAAAATGCGATAATTGCGGTCAGCAATGAAATCCGCGAGGAAACTTTTCAAAAGCTGACTGAGAGTATGTCGAATCGTATTTTTCAGGTTATAACAAAAAGAGGTGGACCTACAAATTATTAATTGTATCTTTTGTCAATTGTTCTTTTCTGTTTGTAATTTATAATTGTATCTTTAACGATATGGTGCTATAGTTGTGCAACGATACAAAAATCGATTTATACGAATATATCGTTTGTATCGACAGAAAATTAGAATAAAACTTTTCTGATGTTCGCTGTTTATCATACCCTTTCACCTCATATGATCGACCTTTTCTGCATTCCTATCCAGAAGTCCGAAATACTCAAAACATGGGGGGGGGGAGGCAGGGTGGTGCTATAGTTATGCTCCTCAGTGTAGTATTTTAGTAATTTTCTCACAAACAGGTTGTCCTATCGTTTTGACGCGCACTGTACATTGATGCCTTTTTTCGCTCGACCAGCTTTTCGATATCCGTTCGCTTGTTTTATCGTACCGTTCATGCCTTTGCACATGACACTCGTTTCTTTTCGGCCAGACACCGAATGCATTCATCGTGTCGCTCGGAGGGACCTTCGTTGAAGAAGAACTTCCGGTTAGAGAATTCACGATCGATCCGAGCTTCTCGCTATTCATGGAATTCTCTTTGACGGTCCCCGAATTATTCGTAAAATATCCGGCACGGGGTTGCACGGTTTTATGAATTGTTTATTAAATTTTACTTTATACCGGGAACATTCGTTCGTTTTTAAATAAAATATACGTACCGGTTACCAGACGAAACGTATGAATTTCTTGTGCTGGTCGCGAAATTTTTATTTCATACGTTCACCAATTCATAAGTACGCTCGTGAACGTATTTCAAAGTAAACGACACCAAGCGGATGAACGATTAACGAAATGTGTGCCGAGACGAAATTGCGAATGCAAACGGTTAAAATATCGCCACTAACTTAACCCTTTCGCTACGGGAGGATTCATCGGCGCGCAACTCCCGTTGAACAAGCCGCCATGCTAAAAGTGTGAACTTACGGAATAATTGTAATTACCCGTCGTACGTTCAATACCGCGAAAACTTACGCAGAGCGTAACCATGATCGGTCGTGGAAAAGAAATGGTTAAAAAATATAGGAAATGTTCTATAAAATGTAGAACGGAAGATGGAATTCAGGTGTGAAAAATAAAAGTGGAGCGATTAAAACTTAATAACAATATATTGAAAAGCAATTTAACAAAACAACTTAAACGACTTTACAACTTAGCAACTTTAACACTCTTTCTACGTTCACAACCAAACCTTTCTTCTACGTTAGTCAAAAGCTTTCTGCCTTCACCGTCCAATACTTTCATTACTTTTAATAAATAAATATATATATGTGTATCTTATATTCCATATATTAATATTAATATATATATTATTAATATATTATTAATAATTATATTATAATATATATATAATTAATTATATATAATATTAACCACTATTAATATTAATATATATAATAATTATTATATATAATATAATTATTATTAATATATATTATATTATAATTATTATTATACTATATTAATATTAATATTATAATTATATAATTATATTAATATTATTATTATATTAATATTATATTATATTATATTATATGTATATTAATTTTGTGATTGAAAAATTGAATTATGTCCACCTTTTTATTATATTAAAGAATATTTATTCTATATTATTGCTTATCACTTTAGATCACGTTTTTCTTTCCCAAACACTGGCCTACTACTTTTTCTCTTTTTCTCTTTTTTCACACAATTTCCCTTCCTCGACGCATGCGCACTCGCGCATAATAATGCGAGTATAGTTCGTATTCCAACGCGATCAGTTTTTCCATCCGGCTGCAGTGATTGCCAGAAGCCGCACGGAACCAATTATCGTGGCCGGCCATGAGAACGAAAATAGCCGAAAACCGCGATTTTATCAGGGGACCGCGAAATCCCATTTAATCGGTTCGGCCATTTCGACCGCTTTCAATCGGCTCCGTTAATTGTAAACCGCAACGGCGGCAGCCGATCAAAATGCGATTCTAAACGTCGACGTTCCCACGTTTTTCAGCCGATCACAGGGGCGAACCGGAAGCTGGACCTTCGCTCGAACTTCCTCGTGCTCGTTCATCGGGCGCAGGCTCCATGAAAGGCGATAAAAATGGGAAGAACTCTGTGTCTACCTTTAGAAATTCTACTTCTAATTCTTCTCTGCACAATAACGTTTCTGTATAAAATGTAACCTGTGGTTAATCTTCACCTTTATTATTCAGAAACGAATACAGTACATGGATACGTATGCAAAAATTGTACACGTTTTTGTAAAGAAACCCTAAAAATTATATTGTATTTACATAACATTTTTTTCTTACTTTGTGCCATGGAATACACTGACAAAGTTTGAACATTAAAACCTGGGACACCCTGTATATACATGTATATATATAGTACGTTAGACTCAAGAATCCCTAAATATCATACACAGTGTACTATCATTTTGTCGCGGCCATTTTTCACATAAAAGGGTTAAATTTACTGTAAGAGATGTAACAAGTGGTTAATCTTGGTCTGTATTAATAAAAAACGGACACTGTATATATATGCATGTGCAAAACTCGTACACAATACATTAGAATCATGAATCCCTAAAAATCATACACGGTGTGCTATCATTTTGTCGCTGCCATTTTTCACATAAAAGGGTTAAATTTATTATAAAAGATGTAACTAGTGGTTAATCTTAGTCTGTATTAATAAAAAACGGACACTGTATATATATGCATGTGCAAAACTCGTACACAATACATTAGACTCATGAAGCTCTAAAAATCATACACGGTGTGCTATCATTTTGTCGTGGCCATTTTTCACATAAAAGGGTTAAATTTATTATAAAAGATGTAACAAGTGGTTAATCTTCGTCTGTATTAATCAAAAACGGACACTGTATATATATGCATGTGCAAAACTCGTACACAATACATTAGAATCATGAAACTCTAAAAATCATACACGATGTACTATCATTTTGTCGCGGCCATTTTTCACATAAAAGGGTTAAATTTATTATAAAAGATGTAACTAGTGGTTAATCTTCGTCTGTATTAATAAAAAACGGACACTGTATACATATGCATGTGCAAAACTCGTACACAGTGCATTAGAATCATGAATCCCTAAAAATCATACACGGTGTGCTATCATTTTGTCGCTTACTGTAATGACAAGTCCTTACGCCGCCATCGCGACTGTAAAAGGAACGCAGTAGGAAGCGGTGAACGCTCCCGCGAAATCCTCTTATCTCGTTAAGCCGCAATATCGCTCTCCGAGCACTGGCTCGTGCCGGGAATGTCCGAGAAAATGCAGTTTCCGGCCGCCTTTTGCGCGCTTCCGCCATTTCACGCGGCATTGCGTTTGCATTTTTTTTTTTTTCATGCCGATTAATTATTTGGAGAATCGTTATCGCGGGTTTTACAGAAGATTGTGTTCAAAGAAGGTTTAATCGAAATAATTACGTTCACGATATATGTTAGTGGGTGGTATTTACTTTAATCGTATAGCAGAACCTCCCTTATCCGAACAACGATCTACTGAATATTGTACCCGGATGTTCTGTCAATCGAACTGATTGTTGGCTAATAATAACCATTTACCTTAAAAAATTGTAAAACTTATCAGTGCAAACGATGTAGGGTACATTAATTTTTTTAAACAGCCATCTTAATAAACGAAGTTTATCTCAAGAAAAACTAACTAATTCTCTTATTGAAAAATTCTTCTAATAGTATTTATTCTTTTAACACCATTTTTATTAATTTTTATTAATCATTACAGTATCAAATTGAATTTATTATTAAATAATATTTAACGGGTATTACAACTGCTATGAAATTTAAGTTAAATGTCATTTATAAATTAGAACAATAATGTAATTTATATCACGTGTAAATTGCTAGTGATTAATTATTAAATAACTGATTTATTTCAAACGTATGATTTTGTTATTACAATTCGTATCATATTTTTTGGTACGAAAAATGAGTAAACTTTTAAAAGTAATTCGTGTCATTGTGTCAATCAATTTGTATGACCGAATGTATCCAGTGAAAAAGATTGACAATTAGAAAGAAAAGAAACGAGTGTTCGGAGGTATATATGACGGGGGAAATGCGAGCACGAGGCAGAAAGAGTGTAATTGTGAAAGAAGTAGGAACGTCGAAGTTGGTAAGTTGAAAAATCATTTGTACACAATTAAGTTGTTACTATTAAACTATTTTAAATATACACATTATTATTATCTAAGAATTTCACTTTCTTTCACGTACACCTGAACTCCATCTACTCTACTAAATAAAAGTAGAAATTTCCTATATTAATTAGGTTAATTTCTTGGACTTTTTGATTTTTAACTTTTGTTCCCTACTGTACATCTCTCTCTCTCTCCCCCACCCTCTCTCGCTCCCACTCTCCCTAGCTTTCTCCCTCCCTAGCTCTCTCTTTCCCCCACCCACTCTCTCTCCCCTCTTCATTTCTCCCACACTCCCTCTCTCCCTCTCTCCCTGGCTCTCTCTCCCCCCTCTTCTTTTCTCCTTCACTAATTATCTCCCTGGCTCTCTCTTTCCCCTCTCCCAAGCTCACTCTTTCCCCCACCCCACCTCTCTCACCACTCTTCTTCTCTCCCTTACTCCCTCTCCCCTTCTTCTTCTCTTCCTCATTCCATCTCCCCCTTCTTCTTCTCTCCCTCATTCCATCTCCCCCTTCTTCTTCTCTCCCTCACTCACTCTCTCCCTGGCTCTCCCCCCACCATTTCTCCCTAGCTCTCTCTTTCCCCCACCCTCTCTCTCTCACCCTCTCTTCTTTTCTCCCTCACTCCCTCTCTCTGTGGCTCTCGCCCCCTCTTCTTCTCCCTCTCACACACTCTCCCCCAGCTCTCTGCCCCACCCCCTCTCTCTCCTACCCATTCTTCTTTTCTTCCTCATTCCCTCTCTCCCTGACTCTCTCTTTCTCCCACCCTCTCTTTCTCCCACCCTTTCTTTCTCCCCCTCTTCTTCCCTCCCTCTCTCCCTCTCCCTCTCTCCCTCTCCCTCTCTCCCTCTCTCTCTCCCTCTCTCTCTCTTTCACAGTTACGATCAATGTTAATTAACGCATCCGCATTTTTCATCGTCCACGACGCGTCTGCCTCGTTCTCGTGGATTCGCGCTAATTATTAATTAGTAAATAAATAAATAAATTATCCAGGCCAGAAATTAATCGTCCCGCGCGGTGAAGTTCGAACGTCCGCTCGAAACGCTGATAATTAATCGCTCGATCGATCGATTCGCGCGCGGACGGCTGAAAATGATCGACGCCCAGCTTTTCGAGGGTTTTTCACGCTCCACTTTGTATAATTAATTTGGGAAGCGTCGACGAAATCGCGCGCCAGCTAAATATTTCCAGGGATATTTGCATTTCGGCTGCGTTTCAATAAATTCGGGGATACGTTCACGGATAGCCTGGAATCGCGGATAAACAATATTTTCTACCTTAGACTGTTAGCGTTTCGTATTATACTCAATCGTATTATAAAGAGGGATGCGTGTTTGTCTAAAAAAAGTAATCTATGTGGCAAAGATATATTCTGACACCATTTATTTTTCTTTTTGTATGGAATTTTCAAAATTATAGCTTTCTAGAAAAAGTATTTTTTTATGGCAAACATATTTTCTTTTGCGAGTTATTTTTTCCTTTTTATAGAATTTTCCAAATTTTATTTTTATGAAAAATGTATTCTATATGGCAAAGATATGTTCTGATAAGAGTTATTTTTTTTGTATGGAATTTTCAAAATTACGGTTTTCTGAAAAATGTATTCTTCGTGGCAAAGATATGTTCTTATGCGAAATATTTTTTCTTTCTTTATATAATAGAATTTCCCAAATTTTGTTTTTCTAGAAAAAGCATTTTTCGTGGTGGAAGTGTTTTAATTCGACTTATTTTTTTTTTCTATGGAACTTTCTAAATTTTGTTTTCCTAGAAAAAGTATTCTTTGCGGCGAAGGTATGTTCTTCAATGTGGAAATAATTAAATTCTTGTAAATGGACCTAAATGATATAACTTTTGAACGGATGAAAAGTTCTTTAAAAAACTTTCTTTAAAATTATGTGCAGAGCCTTATTTTCAAAATTGTGAATATTTCGATTACATTCGAAACCTTCTTTCTTGTACCCTTTCTTTTGAAAATTCTGCATCAATTGCTGTCCGAGAATTTGAAATATTTGAGAAGGTGAGAATATTGGAAAATTGCGTTTAAACGCCAGCCTGAGAACTACATTATCAGATCTTGCACCCTGAAATTTAATTACACGCCGGGAAGCTTTAAAAGCGATGGCTGTACACGCGTTCGCTCATTCTTCACAAAGTAGAAGCATTTTCGAAGCATTAAGATACTTTGAAACAATTATAGACGCTTCAACCCTTTGGCGGTTCTGTGAAATTTTAAACAATAATTACGTCGCTTCGTTTAAGAATTTACAAGGAAATAAAGCTTATTAAGTTTCAACCTACTTATCGCGCAATCATCGTTCAGCTTACGTCCAAAATACTTATTGCCGCAAAAACCACGCTGGATTAAATGTGCATGATGTTGAATTTATAATAAAACGTTTCAACGTTTAATATGAAAAAGAAAACCTACAGATGGAGATCTTTAAATATGAATCACTTCATTTCAGAATAACGATAGAATTAAAGAACAGTTTCAGATTTGCTGATATTAAATTTTTTCAGCATTGAATTCTGTAACATCAAAAGCCCAAGAAAATATTGAATAATGTAAGATGAGAAAATCCTTAATCCCTAATATATATATATATGGTGACCAAGCTCAAGGAGTCATTTAAAGATTTAAAAGTCATATTCATTTCATTGAAAGTATTAATACAAGTAATCATTTATTTAATATTGTTAATCGTGTATGAGTTTTCTTATACACAATATTAAGTAAAAAAATATATTAATCTAACTTGTAAGTACAATTTAGATAATTTCGAGGATGGAACCCTATGAAAGGAAAATACCTGATGTTTAACACAAGAATGGGTTCTTGGCACTCAATAAATGTCTCCTACACGCTATAGGTTAGCAAGTATGAAAGGGTTAAGGATCAATTTCAGATCCATTGATATTGAAATATTCCTTCAACAGAAAATCCCCCCTGAAATAATGAATAATGTAAAATTTCAAATGTGGGTCTTTGGCCTTCAATATATGTTTCCTACACGCTATAGGTTCGCAACCATAAAGAGTTAAAGAACTTCAGATTCATTAATATTAAACTATTCCTTCAACACAAAGACTTCCCTAAAAAAAATTAATATAAAATGCAAATACGAATCCTTGGTCCTCAATATATGTGTCCTATACGCTATAGGTTCGCAACCATAACAGAGTTAAACAACAACTTCAGATCCATTAATATTAAACTATTCATTCAACTCCTAAAATAATGAATAATATAAAATGCGAATATGGGTCCTTGGTCCTCAATATATGTTTGCTATACGCTATAGGTTCGCAACCATAAAGAGTTAAAGAACTTCAGATCCATTAATATTCAACTATTCCTTCAACACAAAGACTTCCCTAAAATAATTAATATAAAATGTAAATACGAATCCTTGGTCCTCAATACATGTGTCCTATACGCTATAGGTTCGCAACCATAACAGAGTTAAACAACAACTTCAGATCCATTAATATTAAACTATTCATTCAACCCCTAAAATAATGAATAATATAAAATGCGAATATGGGTCCTTGGTCCTCAATATATGTTTCCTACACGCTATAGGTTCGCAACCATAAAGAGTTAAAGAACAAATTTAGATCCATTAATATTGAATTATCCCTTCAACAGAGAGACCCCCCTAAAATAAAGAATAATGTACAATTTCAAATATGGGTGTTTCGCCCTCAATATATGTTTCCTACACAATATAGGTTTGCAGTCCATAAAAAGAACAACTTCAGTTTCATTAATACTAAACTATTCCTTCAACCCAAAGACCACCTAACATAATAAATAATAGAAAATTTCAAATATAGGTCCTTGGTCCTCGGTAAATGTTTCCTACACGCTATATGTTCGCAGTTTATTTGCGAAAGCTCCGTTTTCGCTCGGTCAAACCGTGCATGTAAACGTATCATATGGTGCAAGCTCACCGGTTTCAGCCGCAGCCTGTAGCAGCATCTGCTGGTGGTGGTGTTGCCTGGTGGACGACCTGTGATGGTGCACGCTGTTCAACACGATGTTGCTGGACGTCCTGCTGAGCGCCTTCCTTTGCCTGACCGCCTCCTTGTAGATTTTACAGTACATCACTATCATCACCAGGCCCGGGATCCAAAAGGAGACGCACGAGCTGATCACGGCGTACGGCCGGTTCACCACAAAGGAGCAGACCTGCAACGACAGGGATACAACTGCTTCGCTGTCCCTTTGTCCTCTCACCGCTGCAATTTTACCCCCTGATCGATACGCGATTTCGCTCGGATCAGCCAGGACAAAGGTTTCGCCCTCAACCCTTTACCCTGTGCATTCAGATTTCCTCGAAAGCACCGTGTACTCGAGAAACGTCAATCGAAATAAAGATCACTCATTTTTCGCGTAGGTACAGTCAAATCTATAGAATTGAAAACTTTTTGCGAGACTGTACTTCTGAAGATATGAATTTTCATATACAGTTACAGTAGCTGACAAAAGTTTAAGACCACAGGATAATGTGAAACATCATTTTATGGTTTGCAAATATCGTTTATCTTATTTCTTTTTATTGTCATTATGGTAAAACACTATTTATTGATTAGCATAGGCTACAAATTTTATTTATACTGCCGTTTCTTATTAATTAATTAATTTACAGTAGCTGACAAAAGTTTAACAAGACAGGAAACATAATGTAAAACATCATTTTATGGTTTGCAAATATTGTTTATCTATTCATTTTTATTGTCAGTATGGGGGAACACTATTTAGTAATTAATATAGACTACAAATTTTATTTATACTGTTATTTCTTATTAATTAATTTATTTGTTCTCTTTGACTCGTTGGTCTTAAACTTTTGCTCGCTACTGTACTTACTTTTATCACCATTGTGGTAGAACACTATTTATTGATTAGCACAGACTACAAATTTTATTTATACTGTTATTTCTTATTAATTTATTTATTTATTTTCTTTAACCCGTTGGTCTTAAACTTTTGTCCACTACTGTACTTCCACTCGTGTTCGTACAGTAGGTCGCAACGTTGTCAACATTCGAATTATCGTAACTTCGTGAAATGAAGTCGCAAAGTAATCGTTTTAGGCTCATTTTAAAGGTAGAATCTTCTACTTTCACACCTTTCAGTTCGATTTCCCTTGGGCTTTCTTTGCGGTTAGTTATAATCGTTAAAAACGAGGAGTAATTTCTGCGGAAAAACTGCGAATTCAAACTTCTCTGAGAGATTAAGAAAATTTTTTATAAGCTTGAAACAACAACCAGATTGAAAACCAAAGTTTTTTCTTTGCAATGACCTACCTAAACGTTAACGTACGATTTTTCGTCACCGGTTTATGATACTTTGAATGAGGAGTGTTTCGTCGAATTTAACATGTTTTTACACAAAATCGGAGGAAATTTTTAAAGTTATTTTCTGCTGTCTGTTAATGGCTGAGTTATAAGAGGAGGCATCATTTTTGGGCAAGAACGCGAAGGAATGGTTGGATAATTGAATTTCGATTTTCGTCATTGGCCAAGCGGAACATTTTAATCCAATTTCGTCACGCTGCGACGGTTAAGTTCTGTCGTTGCATGCAGAATTTATATTAAACCCCTTGGCATAATGAGATGAAACCTTTCCCAGCGCTTACGTAAACTCACTTAGAGACGATGTATCATATTATTCTTAACTCACGTTAGAGCCGCGTAATAATAAAGCAAGCAAAACTAATCGCGCACCCGGGTTGACGATAGTTAAAAAGAGGAAACGACGTTAAAAGCGAAACAATTATTTTACATTTCATTAAACGCGTTACTTCGACATCGAACGCGTTGAAAAATATTCAAAAATGTGATGTTTTACGATACTATTAAAACAAATATCAATAATTATTTTGTTTCATAAATTTCTACAAATTGTAAAATAATTTGCAATTATTGTAGGATTCTGGAATTTTATTAAATAGACAGAATTTTAAAGCTATTCTGTTAGACACTAAGCTGCTACTGATTACTGTAAAACTCTAAATTAATTTGTCAATATATTGAATATCAAGTATTATACAGCTATATTTTGTAAAATATAAAAATATTATAAATATCTGAAGAGCAGAACAAAAATTTTCTAAAAACAAACTTGCTGGAAAATTTTTTACCACCACACCTGTAAAACGTGAAAAACCACAAAACCTATTTTAAATTTAACATTTTTACTTCATATCTTATGCAGTTTCTCATTTATTTATAATAACACGAAGACCAATGATTTTTTGAGATATTTTTACTCTTAGAACCGTCTGTTTCCAGAAACAAAACCATTTGGGCTACATTCATGCAAAGTTTCAAAATCTTTTGAATTTTCGAGTTGGCCAATGTTCCTAATTAGTTGCTTAAGATAATACACGGACCTCGAAATAACGTATAACCTTGAATGTACAAATAAATGACGTGAAAGTGAGTGACAGTTGATCTTCGGTAGGGTAAATTCAATTGTGCAATTCAACTTCTGAATTCACAATGGGCCCCGACGCCCATCACGGTGTTCCCAAGTTGCCATCGGCCCGTTATGCATAACCAAATTAGCCAATCAAGGAAACAATGGTGCAAGTTACGTGGACCACACGAGGGACGTGATTGGTCGATTTGCCCGTAACGCGTACGTATGCAAATCGACGTACAGCCTTCCGCAAATCCTCTTATCCCTGAGGAAATGCTGTCGGTGTTCATAATTTGGTATGCAGGTCAGAACGCTTATTAACTATGCACACAACGGTGTCCAATTGTTGACCAAGAGTCACGTCACATGGACGTAAAATTATGTAAAAGTTACTTAAGCAAATATTGTTTCTGGCCTCAATAAAACTGTCTAGATTCACAATTTTATTTTAAAAATTGTGGACGGTTGTTAAAGACCCCAATATACTAACGAGCCAAAGAATAAAATTCGTAACTGACAAGAAAACCGTACCTCGAACCACTTGGTGCCCGATTTCAACTTTGGGTACCCGAAATTTTTCGAGGGAACTTCAATTTCAAGTAGGTACTCCAAATTATGCAGAACCCAATTTTAATTCAGGATACTCCAAATATTTTTGGTACCTGATTTCAATTTCAGGTACCCGATATCAACCTAGATACCTGACACTTCTGGGAGCGAATTTCAATTTCTGATGGGTATTCTAAACTTTGGATACTCTAATTTCAATTTTAGGTACCCGATATCAACCTAGGTACCTGAAATTTCTGGGGGCGAATTTCAATTTCTGATGGGTGTTTTAAACTTTGGGCAATCTAATTCTAATTTCAGGTACCCGGAAATTTTGGTACCTGAAACTTCTGAAAACCGACATCAATTTTTGATAGGCAACCCAAAGTTTATGGTACCCAATTTTAACTTCGGGTACCCGAATCTTCTTAGTACCAAACTTTACAGTACCCGTCCTAACTGCTACGTAGATTTCCGATCCATTCTGAGCTTAAAACCTCGGGTACCCGCAGAACCCCACATCCCCCACATCAATCGAACTTACCTCCGGATTCTTCAGCATAAAATCCAGCTGCTCCTGCGTGGTGTACCAGCCCATGAATATCGGTATGAAGCTGATCAGTGCTGGCAGGAGCCAGGCGCTGCCAAGCATGCACCCCACCGTCCCCTGCCTCATGATCACAGTGTACTCCAAGGGGCTAACGATCGCGTAGTACCTGTCCACGCTGATGCAGCACAGGTGAAGTATCGAGGCGGTGGAGAAGTAAACGTCCAGCGAGTTCCACACGTCGCACATGAACCTACCGAACAACCACTTGCCACCGGACAACTCGGCCGAGGCGTTGAACGTCATCGCGCACATTGCCACCAGGAGGTCGGCAGCCGCCAGGCTCACCACGTAACAGTTCGTCACTACTCTCAGTCTCCTGTGCCTCCTAACGCTGGCTATCACCAACGCGTTCCCTAGCACAGCCGTCGTAATGATGCTGCCCATGATGATACCTTTGATCACCACCACGAACACGTTCACGTTCTCGGGCAGGTTCTCGACCGTGGGGTTCTCCACGGGCACCGAGGTCACGTTGTTGGCCGCGGTGCTGGACGGGCTGCTGGCGTTGCCAGATGGCGTTGGAGTCGGGTCCACTCGGCTGGGCAGGCTCGTGGTCACCGCCGCCATTACGTTTAACATGGTGGACCAGGTATCTGATGATCCCTGACTGCTTCACACGGTCATGACTGTATTATGGGGCACATGGTCGACTTGATCATGGCTTTAGTTCGTTTACGGTAGAAGCTTTCACTAGTTTTGAGACGGGTCAGGTACCCGGCTTGGAATTTTCACCGTCTTGAATTGAGGTTAGGTCCTCGATGACGGTTCTGGGTGCCTTGAGAATTGATGTTGGTTGCGTTAGCTCGTTGAAGTTTTGAGATTAGATCTTGAGATTGGATCTTACTTCGCGATTTCTCTCAGAGGTCTCTTCCCAGGTGAATATACCTTATATTTTGCTTGAAGCGATAGTACTCTGATTTTTGAACTCTTTGCGATTACTCGTTGCAGTTCTGTTGAACTTGTTCAGTGAATCCCTTAGAGTTCTCACTAGATGGGTCCCTAGATTTTGAGCATATCGACTGTGTTAGGTTCTCGTGCTCCTTGGACCTGATTTTATAATATGTTTCTCAGACAGAACCTTAGATTACACGATCAGATCAGAGTTAGAGTGTTTGAAAATGCTGAAATCAGCTTGATTACTCAGGATACTCTTCGATTGAGAGTAGATGTATCCTTTGGACCCTCAAATGGGACCTTTTATGGAAAGCAGACGTTTTGACATGTTTGTCAGCGTAATAATGTATCCTGCTGAATGATTGTGCACTCATGGTGATTGGTAATGATCGTTGGATGTCCATTGCTGACCAAAGCGTTTTTTTTTTTGGTGTTCTTGGTTAAGAGTTTCACTCTGTGAAGTAGTTTATCCTTTCAGCTGCTTTTTCATTAACGAACCCTCATTTTTGTTAGCGTTCAATGTCTCGTTTCACGGTATGATTGCACTGTACACTGTGTAAAATTACAGTTCAATCTCTGGAACGTGGTTTGGCTTGTGTTGCACAACGGCGGTGGCTTATCGAGTTAAACGAAAGCTATCGAAGGCATTAGCCTAATCCCGCTTGCCTCTGATTCGCAGCGTAGTCCCTGCAATTCAGAGATACATGGAATGAAGAAACTGCTGCTAAAGAATCTTGTTCTTGGTAATTACTTAATCTGTTACTGACGAGTAATTTAAGTTATATTACATAGAATTTTATTAATCAATGATAATTGTATTAACCCTTTGCACTCGAGAGGTGACTGTTGGTCGTCTAATAATACTGACCTCAAAGATTTTCAAATTCGAAATATTTACTAAGATTTTCCTATATTATACGTCATTTAGTTTAGTCAAGCGATACAGTAAATTTTATATATACGACCAAATGTGTTACAGTAGTTAAATGACGTGGTACAGTAGCTGACAAAAGTTTAAGACCACAGGACAATGTAAAACTTAATTTTATGGTTCGCAAATATTGTTTATCTATTCATTTTTATCGTCATTATGGTAAAACACTATTTATTGATTAGCATAGATCACAAATTTTATTTATACCATATTTTCTTATTAATTATTTAATTTACAGTAGCTGACAAAAGTTTAAGACCACAGGACAATGTAAAACTTAATTTTATGGTTCGCAAATATTGTTTATCTATTCATTTTTATCGTCATTATGGTAAAACACTATTTATTGATTAGCATAGATCACAAATTTTATTTATACCATATTTTCTTATTAATTAATTTATTTATTTTCTTTGACCCTTTGGTCTGAACAAAATTTCATTTATACCGTTATTCCTTTTTAAATAATTAATTTATTTCCCTTGACCCTTTGGTCTTAAACAAATTTTATTTATACCGTTACTTCTTATTAATTAATTAATTTACTTTCTTTAACCGTTTGGTCGTAAACTTTTGTCCACGACTGTACGTAAAGAAGTTCGCATCCCAAAGAGAATTTTTGCAGGGAAACGTGAATTTACACGGAACTCGTTAACCATTCAGAATTCCAACGTCGAAATATTAATCACCGAATTCCATATGCACACCAACGAGGGGAATTAAGAGGATTTGCAGCGGCGGGCTGGCAATTGCATCGGATCTACGAGCGGCAATACTTCCAGGAAACAGCGACACGTAAAGCGGAAAGTGAGATAATCCACACGTAGCGCGAGCCGGTTGACAGTTCGAACCGGAAACGGTGGCTTGATTCCGTCACCGCTATCCTCTTCGCTACGAAATTTAATGTCCTGGCGGTAAAACCGCGATGAAAATCTTGACCTCTATGAATACCTCTCTGTTGTTACTGTACTGCGGATTTCTACGTATTTCAAAGAGATTTAAACACCAGCAGAATGCTAGCAAAATTGGTAAACTGTCCAATGCAAGGTACAGTAACGGACAAAAGTTTATGACTAAAGTGTGAACAAAAATGAAGCAATTCAATATCAATCAAAAACAGTACGATAAACAAATTTCGTGTTTCATACTAATCGATAAATACTATATTAATTGTTTAACAATAGAAATGGCCACGAACCAACGCACTTTTATACCCCAAAATTGCCCAACGAAAGTAGAAGCTGTGCCAATCGAAACACGAAACACTCTTCGTTTCTGAATCCTTTAAAAACAAAAATCTCCCGAAGCATTCTTTCCTCCTTCACCAAATAAAAAAGAAAAAAAGGAGAAAAGGAAAAACAAGAAAGAGCCACCTGTTCTCTTCGAGGACGTCCAGGCAATTTCCAGCAGCTCCAATCTGTTCGCCGGAAGAAGAAATCGCCCTATTCGCGTCGGAGCAAAGTATCATCGCTCATCGAGCGCACGGAAAAAGGGGGGAATCGTACGAGGCGCTGGGCGTCCCGACGCAACAGCTGCTAGACCGCAACGAATGCCTCGTTCAACGCCGCGACAAGTTCATCCTTCCACGGACTTCCGTTACAAATTGCATCGATGACAAATCGCCCTGTACCGCCTGTGTTTCCCTGTTTCGTTATCCCGTGAAACGGTCGCCGTTCGCTTATCAACGAAACTCCAAACGTTCGAATTCGCGTGAAAATCCTCCGTCCAATAATAAAGTATAATTTTGACAAAGAAACTGGTTTTTAAAGTACAGTAGTGGAGAAAAGTTTAAGACCAAACGGTTAAAGAAAATTAATTAATTAATTAATAAGAAACGGCAGTATAAATAAAATTTGTATTCTATGCCAATCAATGAATAGTGTTCTACCACAATGGTGATAAAAATAAGTACAGAAGCGGGCAAAAGTTTAAGACCAACGAGTCAAAGAGAACAAATAAATTAATTAATAAGAAATAACGGTATAAATAAAATTTGTAGTCTATATTAATTAATAAATAGTGTTCTACCATAATGACAATAAAAATGAATAGATAAACAATATTTACAAACCTCAAAATTATGTTTTAAATTGTCCTGTCGTCTTAAACTTTTGTCCGCTACTGTAAATTAGTTAATTAATAAGGAATGACAGTATAAATAAAATTTGTATTCTATGCCAATCAATAAATAGTGTTCTACCACAATGGTGACAAAAATAAGTACAGTAGCGGACAAAAGTTTAAGACCAACGAGTCAAAGAGAACAAATTAATTAATTAATAAAAAATAACAGTATAAATAAAATTTGTACCCTATGCTAATCAATAAATAGTGTTTTACCATAATGACAATAAAAATGAATAGATAAACAATATTTGCAAACCTCAAAATTATGTTTTAAATTGTCCTATCGTCTTAAACTTTTGTCAGCTACTGTAAATTAATTAATTAATAAGGAATAACAGTATAAATAAAATTTGTATTCTATGTTAATCAATAAATAGTGTTCTACCATAATGACAATAAAAATGAATAGATAAACAATATTTGCAAACCTCAAAATTATGTTTTAAATTGTCCTGTCGTCTTAAACTTTTGTCCGCTACTGTAAATTAGTTAATTAATAAGGAATGACAGTATAAATAAAATTTGTATTCTATGCCAATCAATAAATAGTGTTCTACCACAATGGTGATAAAAATAAGTACAGTGGCGGACAAAAGTTTAAGACCAACGAGTCAAAGAGAACAAATTAATTAATTAATAAAAAATAACAGTATAAATAAAATTTGTACCCTATGCTAATCAATAAATAGTGTTTTACCATAATGACAATAAAAATGAATAGATAAACAATATTTGCAAACCTCAAAATTATGTTTTAAATTGTCCTATCGTCTTAAACTTTTGTCAGCTACTGTAAATTAATTAATTAATAAGGAATAACAGTATAAATAAAATTTGTATTCTATGTTAATCAATAAATAGTGTTCTACCATAATGACAATAAAAATGAATAGATAAACAATATTTGCAAACCATAAAATTATGTTTTAAATTGTCCTGTCGTCTTAAACTTTTGTCCGCTACTGTATGCGTCCATAACGCTCAAAGGGTTAAAAAAAAAAAACAAAAAAAAATACAGAAAAACACGCACGATTATCCATCGCTTGGACAATTAAATGGTGTCGTTTCCGTGTTCCGCTGGCAAACGAACGATTGATAGAAAAGCGTCGACGCTGATGGTCTGATGTCGTGTCACGCTGACAAATGAGCGACGATCCGCGAGCCCACCGCGCTGTAGCCTCCAGTTAAAAAGTGATATTGCGCGAAGATGGAGCTATTTGCGAGGAAGATTACAGGAGGGCCGGGACGGAATTACGCGGCCCGACGATGAAATATTTTTCCGAGGCGTGTCTACGGATATAATGAAAGAGCCCGGCGAATTCTGGGCCGCGGTTCTGCGGACCTTTAATTATGGCAGGCCGACGCCGAGACCATGGTTGCACTCCGGGGAATCGTATTTGTTAGGTTTTTACGCAGTTTTTTAGGTTTTATTATAAAATTAGTAGTATGTTACAATACGTCTTTGTTGTACGGCGTCCATACTCGCACTACAGCCAAAATGCGCGTCACTCTTATTCGCGATGCATCAAGAAACAAAAGATGCCGATTTTATTACTTCGCGACATCTATCGACATATCACGATACTCTAACACTCCCTTTATCGAGATATGTACATCAACAGAGTACGCTCATCACAAACTAAACAGCTAACATATTCAATGAACGCACGCACTTTATATGTTGATCCTTCACCAAAATCTTTGTCAGTATATCCGCCGTATTTCCGTCTGTCGGAACAAACTTAACTGAAATTAACCCTTTACTCTGAATATCCCTACAAAAATGAAACTTAATCTCTATGTGTTTACTTCTTTGGTGAAGCATCTTTTCTTTACTTAACACTATGGCGCTTTGATTATCACATAAAGTCTCTGTCGGTCCACTCACATACTCATTCCCGTACATTTCCTTTATCAGTCTACGCAAGTGTATAGTTTCTTTCGTTGTTTCGGAAAGAGCCACATATTCGGCCTCCATAGTAGAAAGTGCTACAGTAGTCTGCTTCTTGGAAAACCAACTTATTGGGGCTCCCGCCAAAATATGTACACATCCCGAACATGACTTGCGATCGTCCTGATCGCCGGCCCAATCCGCGTCTGTATATGCATATAAAGGTTTTCCCGTTTTCCGATACATTATCGCGTAGTCTAGTGTCTGCTTCAAATAACGGATGACATGTTTTGCGCACTTCCAGTGTTGTAGGCCTGGATTTATATTATACCTACTCAACGCTCCTACTATAAATGATATATCGGGTCTCGTGGTGTTGGCCAAGAAAAGGAGGCTTCCTATTAATTCTCTATATGGCTTATCTTCCATCTCCTTTTTTTCATCAGGGGTCTTTGGCTCCATTTCCCGCGACAATTTGATTCCTAAAGCTATTGGAGTAGATGCAGGTTTACATTCGTTCATCTCAAACTTTTCTATTAATTTCTTTATATATTTGCTTTGCGAAATTTTAATCGACCCTGCATCTCCCTCCCTTTCAATCCGTATTCCGAGCATTTCTTTCACTGGTCCTAAATCCTTCATTTTAAAGACTTTACTCAATTCTAATTTTACTTTACGCATTACTTCTAACGACTTTGACGCTAACAGCAAGTCATCTACATAGACTACAATTATTACAACCTGGTTATCTATGTTGCCTGTATATACACATGGTTCTACTTTCGACGCGTACAGACCGATTTTCTCCAATTTCTCATTTAATTTATTTTGCCACGCACGGCCTGACTGTTTTAATCCATATATTGGACGACGTAAACGACATACTTTATTGTTATTATATCCAAACATCTGCGGTTGCTCCATATATATTGTTTCTGACAATTCACCTTGTATATACGCGGTAGTTACATCCATTTGATGCACATAATAGTTCATTTCTACACTTATTGCTAAGAACGTTCTTACAGTTTGAATTCGAGCAACTGGAGCATACACATCTAAATAATCTACACCGTATTTCTGTTCGCAACCGCGAGCAACTAATCTAGCTTTGTATCTATCTATTTCGTTGTTTTGGAGCCTTTTTATACGGAAAACCCATTTACAAGTAATTACTTTCATTTCCGGTACTCTGTCGACTAACTCCCATGTGTTACATTCTAATAATGAATTGTATTCAGTTTTCATCGCTTCTAACCATTGCTCTTTATCTGGTCTATCTAATGCTTCTTCTATCGTTTCTGGATCATTTTCTACCGGACCTATCGCAACTTTTGCCATCTGATACTGTTTCTTAGGGCGTCCACTTTCGCCAGTTCTAATTAATTTTGGCCTACCACGTGCTCTTTTTCTCTCTGAATTGTCCTGACCTAACTCATTATCTATGTCTTCGTATGTCTCGGAGTTTAAATTTTCATACGGATTGTCTAACATTTCATCTTCTAATCTACTTGTAGATTCCTCTATAGACCCGTTTTCTAGTATCTCTTCTTCATTTATCTTATTATCATCAAACAGTAACTCTATATTTACCCGATCTATCTTATTATTACTCATATTTTCTATAAAACGAACATCACGACTTTTGATTACTTTTATGGTACCCGGGATCCATAATCTATATGCTTTTGTTTCTGTAGAATATCCTACCAGAATTGCCTTTTCTCCCTTTGGCTCAAACTTGGAATACTGTTGCCCCTTTCGTAAAAATGTTGCTTGCGATCCGAAAATTCTCAAAAATTTAACAGTCGGTTTGTGTCCTAACCATAACTCATATGGTGTCTCCCCACCGTTTGCCTTTGAAGGGCACCTATTTCTTAAGAATACCGCTGTACTCACGGCTTCGGCCCATAAACCCTTTGGAACATTTGCTTGTATTAACATTGCGCGCGCCATTTCGACAATTGTTCTATTTGCACGTTCTGCGACTCCGTTCTGCTGCGGTGTGTACGGAACTGATAATTGTCTAGTAATGCCTTGACTTTCTAAATATTCATTAAATTCTTGACTGACATACTCTTTGGCATTATCACTACGCAATTGAACTATTTTACGTCCTGTTTGTTTTTCTACACGCAGCTGATACTTTTTAAATTCCTCTAAGATGTGACTACGAGATTTCAAAAATGCTACTTCCACGTATCTCGTCCTATCGTCGATAAACGTCGCAAAGTAACGCGCACCTCCATACGATTTTGTATCTATCGGGCCACAAATATCTGTATGTACTAACTCTAACACATTTTTCGCTCGATTCGCACCTTTCGCGAATGGTAGTTCATGAATTTTAGCTTGATCGCATATTTCGCAAGGCAATTTTTGACTTTTCGATGAGAAATCTACTCCGTATACTATATTCTTATCGGCTAGCGCTTTTAAATCATCGTAATTTAAATGTCCGTATCGCTCATGCCATAGTTTCAACTTTACATTAGGATCGTTAATAGTATTATAAACTCTATGATTAACTGTTTCTTTAACTACGTACATATAATTCCTTTTAGACGCGACAAAAACTAACGAGCCATCCGATCTAATCACTTTCGCATTGTCTTTTGAGAACTTCACTTCATATTGCTTTTCTGTAATCGCCTGGATCGATATCAAATTACTTCTTAAATCCGGCACATATAATACATTCGCTAATTTTATCGGATTTACTTTACCATGCGAACTAACGTTAATTCGTACAACTCCCATACCGTAAGATTTTATGTTTTCTTTGCCGGCCGTACTAATATTAGTAATCTTTTCATCCGACAAAGTTTCAAACGCGTATCGGTCGTTACACATGTGTGAAGTTGCCCCGCTATCGAGGTACCATTCATTTCTTTCAGTCGAACATACCAACGCCGAAATAGCGACTAACGAATCTTCCTGTCCGCTTATAGTACTCGCTTGGCTCGCTCTACCTTGATTTTTCCTTTTTACGTGACAACGAATGGCTGGATGCCCATATTTACCGCAATTATAACAATTTCCGGAAAACCGTGCTTTCTTCGGATTGTCTCTTGTTCCTCTTGTTCCGCCCGTTCCGCTGGTTCCGCTCATACCGCTTGGTCCGCTCGTACCGCCTGTTCCGCGCGTTCCGCCTGTGTACGCGTGTACGCGTTGTTCCTCGTTCACGTAGACTTTTCGAGAAACCAGAGCCGATGATGCGCCATCTTCTTTGACGCTATCCGATCCTTGGCGCCTTGCTTCCTCTTCTATTAATTTTCCTTTTACAAAATCTACTGTAGGAATCGTATCTCTGGACTCGATTGCTACACAAAAATTTTCATAATCATCAGGCAGACTACTCAATAGCATAATTGTTTGCAACTCTGGCGGAATTTCTATACCAGCATCTTCCAATAGATTTACCTTTTCTTGGAACTTATTCAAATATTGGGACATTGTTTCAGACGGGCTTTTCCTTAAATTGTACAACTGTCTATACAAGAATGCTTTTCTTACCGGACCTTTAGACGTATAAATTCTCACTAATTCGTCCCACGCTTCCTTCGAAGACGTAGCTTTCCGAATGTGTCCCAATTCCGTCCTTGATGTGCTTAATATGATGAGTGCGAGTGCCTTCTGGTCTCTTTGTTTCCAATTTAACGCCGCTGCTTGATCTTCTGGCTTCAAAATTTCTCCACTGGTATAACCCCAGAGATCGTTACATACCAGCACGCTCTTCATTTGCATCCGCCATGCTTCGTAGTTTCCCTCGGACAATTTTTCAATATTCTGTGTACTACTATACATTTTGCAACTTCAAAAAAAACGCACACTATTCTCAACTATAAACTGTAATGGCCTGGGCCCATAACCTGTTAGGTTTTTACGCAGTTTTTTAGGTTTTATTATAAAATTAGTAGTATGTTACAATACGTCTTTGTTGTACGGCGTCCATACTCGCACTACAGCCAAAATGCGCGTCACTCTTATTCGCGATGCATCAAGAAACAAAAGATGCCGATTTTATTACTTCGCGACATCTATCGACATATCACGATACTCTAACAGTATTAAGCCGCGAAAGAACGGAGAAAGAGGACTTGGCGAATCCATCGGCTGGATATTGTCAGAAGTGGAGTGCTTTTCGATGTGTTTAAAGGAAATTGCTTGGGGGAACAGCGTGAACTTGTTCGATCGCTGTTCCCTTTATGGAGGGTAATACGTTTGGTGGTGTTTAACGTTCGAACTACCGGCGATTAAAGTATACCTTGTTGTAGCGAAAATTAAAAAATATATAATACGAGGGAAACGCGTGGTAAAGTTTCGAAAGTGCACCGTGATTAATTTATTAGGTTTGTTTAAAAAATTACCATTGTAGTAGTTTTAGTGTTAATTTCGTGACCACTGTGCGATTTCAATGTTGCTCGAATTATTAACCAGCTTCGTTGACAAAATCAATGTTGATGGTGTCAGTAAAAAATTATACCTTCGTTAATACTTTTTTCGTTAAACGTTATGGAACATTTGTAAACGCACATCATTGTAAATTTATAAGCTAACCATCCAAAATCATTTTAACGTCTACTTTCCAAAGAATTATACGCTTTATCCGACGAGCCACTGGAAGAATTCTCCATCATCCGCACATAAATCACACGGACCCTTCGCAAGATCCTATGAAACGATCGACTCGACGGTATTAGCTACGGCACACCGACCTGAACGACCTGCACACGGTCCCCGGCATCGCTGAAACGCGAGCGTAGGCGTAGCCGAACTTTTAATCGCTGCTATACGAATCGCAGAGCATCCAATCTCACGATCGAAGGATCACGATGGAGGGAGACAGAGAAAGAAAGATCGCGATGAAGAGAGACAGAGAGAAAGAGAGATTTTTCTCAGAGAGAAAGAGAGAGAGAGAGGGAAAGAAAGGGAGAGTGGGAGAGGGAGAGAGATTGCGATGAAGAGAGATTTCTCTCAGATAGAAAGACAGGGAGAGAAAAACATTTCTCTTAGAGAGAGAGAGAGAGACAGACAAAGGGAGAGAGATCGCGATGAAGAGAGAGAGAGAGATTTCTCTCAGATAGATAGACATTTCTCTCAGAGAGAGAGAGAGAGAAAGGGAGAGAGAGAGATTTCTCTCAGATAGAAAGACAGAGAGAGAGAGATACACTTATCTGAGAGAAAGAGAGACAGGGAGAGAGAGGAGAAGAGAGATTGCGATGAAAAGAGAGAGGGAGAGCATAGGAATTGAGCAAAACTGGTCGCCCACACGTGGACGTCAGAGAAGGAAGGAGACTTGAATGTGTGTCAATCGATAGACGTTATTCAGAGTATAAAACACTCGGGATGTATCGTTGAACAATTTCACCGGCCGCCACGTTTCGCAGTTCCCGTAGCGTGACCCGCGGATAAATTGATGTCTCGGACCGACCTTTACGCCCGCAGTACTTCCTGTTCGCGTTCTATCGGGGCCAATTTCCGTCGGCTGGACGTGGCCACGTCCGATTCTGTGAACGTTGAATCGAAATCTCGTGAGTATAGAATCGTTTGTCTACTTGTTTCGAGAGATTTTGTTGTCAATTTTGTGATCGAATAATAGGTGCACAACGCGTTTAGCGTGAGAATGTATAGTTTTAGTTTGATCGTTTCACTCTGCTATGGAAGACAACCCCCATCCACTGCTGTGGTGAACACATCAGCGACCGAAAGTTTCCTTCTTGCTTACTGGTGGTTTAGTATCATGGTGGTCACTGGTTTTAATTCTGGATTTAGTAGTACAATTATGATGATGGTCAATCAAATTCCAGGGCTCACATTGATAGTAATACCCATTGTAGGAGAAAAAGAATCAACCATTCGGATTGACTTGACCGGGAATCGAACCCGGGATCTTTCGCTTGCGGGCCGACTGCTTTAACCGCTTGGCTACTCAGACTCGACCGACAAATCTTTCTTTCCTAGCCTATTTAATTAATCCATACCGCGATCAGTGGACGCTGATCACTAATTTTAGGACTGAATTTGGTATTATACGATTATATGACGATCATTGATACTTACAACACTGTTAATAATTTTTTGTATTTTGCAATAAACCATATAGTGTGCTATAATTTCTAATGTTTCTTCTGTGTTTCTGAAAAATATTTTTGATATCGAATTATTTAAACTTCCGTCTGAACACCTGACTTCGACTTGTTATTTGAGTTTGTTAAATATCATTTCGTCATAAGAAAAATTATACTAACATAATTTTAAGTTAATTATTGAAAGTCTGGGGCAACAACGACGAATCCCTGTACATATACAATAAAATATAACTAACATAAAATCGATTTTAAAATTACAATGACAATTTAATTATTCCCAACAATGAAATGCTATAGTATTGCACGTTATGGAAAATTGTTGACCTGACAATGCGAATATTTGAAGAAACCGTAACTGAAGAGATCGTATGAAGCGGAAAAGAGAGAACAAACTGGAGAAACGAAACAGTCGTCTTCTGTTGACGGCAGTTTCCCCAGGCGCAACGGACACACAAAACGACACAGTTTACTCAGAATCCATTTTTTTTTCCTTCCCTCGACGAGAAGTAGGTTGGCCGGGTTTGGACAGAACGAACAGCACGTTGTTAATTAACGTCGACCCAGTGAAATTCAATCTCAATTTTACAGTACTCGAGTTCAAGGCAATTCGCTTTTCCGTGGACGAAAACGAAGAAACAGTTTCAGCTAATCCAAGACGGACCAAGTCGTTCTATATCCGTCATTTATCCGTAATATCTCATTAAACACCTCATAAAAAATATTTAAGAATTGAAAAGAACATTTAATATTTATCCAAAAAACCGAATAGACATTAATATTACAATTGCAACCGATAAAGAATGCAGTTTAATCGTTCGATCGATTTTACACGTCGTTGTATCTCGTTAAACGCCTCATAAAAAATATTTAAGAATTGAAAAGAATATTTAATATTTATCCAAAAAACCGAGTAGACATTAATATTACAATTGCAACCGATAAAGAATGCAGTTTAATCGTTCGATCGATTTTACACGTCGTTGTATCTCATTAAACACCTCATAAAAAATATTTAAGAATTGAAAAGAATATTTAATATTTATCCAAAAAACCGAGTAGACATTAATATTACGATATGCAACCGATAAAGAATGCAGTTTAATCGTTCGATCGATTTTACACGTCGCTGCATCTCATTAAACACCTCATAAAAAATATTTAAGAATTGAAAAGAATATTTAATATTTGTCCAAAAAACCGAGTAGACATTAATATTACAATTGCAACCGATAAAGAATGCAGTTTAATCGTTCGATCGATTTTACACGTCGTTGTATCTCATTAAACACCTCATAAAAAATATTTAAGAATTGAAAAGAATATTTAATATTTATCCAAAAAACCGAGTAGACATTAATATTACGATATGCAACCGATAAAGAATGCAGTTTAATCGTTCGATCGATTTTACACGTCGCTGCATCTCATTAAACACCTCATAAAAAATATTTAAGAATTGAAAAGAATATTTAATATTTATCCAAAAAACCGAGTAGACATTAATATTACAATTGCAACCGATAAATAATGCAGTTTAATCGTTCGATCGATTTTACACGTCGTTGTATCCCATTAAACATCTCATAAAAAATATTTAAGAATTGAAAAGAACATTTAATATTTATCCAAAAAATCGAGTAGACATTAATATTACAATTGCAACCGATAAAGAATGCAGTTTAATCGTTCGATCGATTTTACACGTCGCTGCATCTCATTAAACACCTCATCGTGGAACTTTCCTCGAACTCGCAGGTAACAAGAGATTCAATAATTCTGCCGGCAAAGGAGTTACGGCGAAGGTGAATACGAATGAGAGTGGACGGACGAGCATGACCCATTTCAAGGGGCAAAGTGTGTCTAATTAAAAGATAAGATGATAATACCGGCTCGCACGATGTCAGCGAGATTTCAAAGCGACCCCCTGCGCCGCCCAAGACATTATGCTAATGCATGGGACGGTGTTACAGCGGATATAATAATTTATTTAAATTCCCCGCGCGCAACAGATGTCGCCCCGTCGTCGAGGCGTGGAACTTTCGTTGCTTTCGCGTTTCTCGAGCTTTTCGTTTAAAAACACGAACGCCTGTAGAACCGGATGAAGAGGAAAAAATTAGGACGACGAAGCTGGCGCGAGCAGAACACATATTTACAACGGCCGCCGCTTAAAATCGTGCAGGTTTCTCTTTGTAAAATTTGAAAATTGCACGAAATAATGGAGACTCGCATAACGACGATTTGTAGTTCAGAGCTTCTTTATTTTGCACGTCACTTCTTTATTATAGAAATTTTTATAACATTTTTGAAAAACTTGAATTTTTTTTTTTTCAATTTCATAAAAGAATACCCAGATTTTGAGGTAAAAAATTCGATGGAATTAATGAAGTATCAGTAGGTGACTTCAAGGCAACATGGGACCGAGAAACGGGTTAATAAAATTTTAAACGAGCACGATTTAATAAATTAACAACTTCGGTATGCAACTTAACGAAGTTAACGTTAAATATAAAATTCAGTTTATTTGTTTAAAAAGAAGTAAGAGAACTTTATGATACGTTGAGATCTGTGTGAATTAATATTTAATAAATGTAAGAATGGTTTAGCTGGTTGCATTGATAAAAATTGAAGACGAGAAGACGAGCAAATGGTTTTCAAATTGCTACAGTATTGCAGGAATTATTTATTCAACCGATTGTCTCAGCAAAATCACAATAATTGGCAAACCGATTGTCCCAATGGCTACCCCACCAATTATCCAGGATAATTGTAATAATTATTCGCTTGCTAACGAAATTCGCTTCACAGCAATTATTTCAATTATCTCAGCAATTATGGCGGCCATTGACGAAAAACAATAATGCTTCTCAACATTTTCACAAAATAATGTGCATCGAGTAATAGCGACAAATTATTTGCTGCATCGATTATACATATTCCATTTTAATGGAATAAACGTTTCCACAAATATTTTAAATTATTCGTTCCGTTATTCCCGCAACAATTTCACCGACGGTGCAATTCAATTACGTCCAGCTGCGCAAAACTTAATAATGAACTAAACCATGAATGTTTGAAAAAAAAAAAGAAAGGATTTAATAATAAATCTTAAAACATGAAGTTTAATTTCATTTACTGTTACAGCAATTCAAAACGAGGCAAACCTAATAATTATTATTAAAATAAACGAATAGTATACAATGTACTAAAACAATGAAGTGATACTTGATGATAAATATTATTCTGATAAGTGTGATAATAAACAGAACAATAAATGTTGAACCAGAAATAGTAAGTTTAATCACGTTTACCATGAAAATCATCTGAAATGAAAAATTTAACAATAGATGCCAAAATAACCGAATAATAGGTAAGCATGAGTAATAAATAATGTGATTTAGCAGGTTAAACAAGATTTCGAATCAACTTAATTTAGCATCTAATTATAATATTGTACCAGCAACAAATCTTAAGTAAACCGCAGATTTTTATAAAAAGGAGCTGAAGATTTAAACATTGAGTCGTGTGGCAGGGTTAAATTAGAATTTACTGTATACTGTATATTTTTGCCATTAATCATATTAATAATAATAAATAAGAATATTAAATATCGAGTCACATAGCAGAGTTGAATTAGAATTTACTGTATACTTGTATATTTTTGCCATTATTCATATTAATAATAATAATAAATAATCAGTAGAGTTGAATTAGAATTTACTGTATACTGTATATTTTTGCCATTAATCATATTAATAATAATAAATAAGAATATTAAATATAGAGTCACATGGCAGAGTTGAATTAGAATTTACTGTATACTTGTATATTTTTGCCATTATTCATATTAATAATAATAATAAATAATCAGTACAGTTGAATTAGAATTTACTGTATACTGTATATTTTTGCCATTAATCACATTAATAATAATAAATAAGAAAATTATATATAGAGTCAAGTGGCAGAGTTGAATTAGAATTTACTGTATACTGTATATTTTTGCAATTAATCATACTAATAATAATAAATAAGAGAATTAAACATAGAGTCGCGTGTTGATCAGAGTTGAATTAAAATTTACTGTATACTGTACATTTTTTCCATTATTCATACCAATGATAATAAATAATCTTAAGAACCTTTTCTCTACGATATTCGCAGGACGAAAAAAATTTCCACGTGGATACCCTTTTTCTAATTTCCTTCGTCAAATCAAAAATTCGCAGACGGTAGTCCACCGTTTAGTTACAGGCTAACGAGCTGAGCGACAAATAAACTACTAAATTATTTCTCGAGCGATCCCGTTGACCCTGTTAACATCCCTGCCTCGATTCTTCGCGGCTGTGCCATCCGGAAGCGGAAGTGGCGCGGGAGAAAGATTTGTGGGCGCGGCGCTGCGCGAAACTTTACAATCGGACGCTAATTACCGCAAGCAATTAGCACGCTCGTCGCCGCGGGGGTGCGTAGCGCCTACTGGCTACGAAATGAACCGGAACAATTACGATTGAACGTTGTTCTCCCCTGGCCGCCATTTCCTCGATTGCGTTCGCGAAACACAGTGGAATATCCATTTATCCGAACCGAAATAGAGACAAGAACGCGTGGATAATAACAGCTGACCGATTATCTCTACCGCTATGGCTTATTCGTTGGCATAATAAAAACTGGTGTTCGCATAACTGGATTTTTCGTTTTTGTTACCAAAATTCACGCAAAGAGTAGATTTAATAGAAAACACAGGTTAATAATGAATTTGTTCGAACCGGAATGGAGATAAGAGCGTTTGAATAATAACAGCTGACCGATTACCTCTAACGCTACGGCTTATTCGTTGGCATAATAAAAACTCGAGTTCCCATAATTGGATTTTTTGTTTTGGTTACCAAAATTTACGGAACAAGTGGTTTTAGTGGAAAACACAAATTAATAATTAATTTGTTCGAACCGGAATGGAGATAAGAGCGTTTGAATAATAACAGCTGACCGATTATCTCTACCGCTATGGCTTATTCGTTGGCATAATAAAAACTCGTGTTCCCATAATTGGATTTTTCGTTTTGGTTACCAAAATTCACGCAAAGAGTAGTTTTAATAGAAAACACAGGTTAATAATTAATTTGTTCGAACCGGAATGGAGATAAGAGCGTTTGAATAATAACAGCTGACCGATTATCTCTACCGCTATGGCTTATTCGTTGGCATAATAAAAACTCGAGTTCCCATAATTGGATTTTTTGTTTTGGTTACCAAAATTTACGGAACAAGTGGTTTTAGTGGAAAACACAAATTAATAATTAATTTGTTCGAACCGGAATGGAGATAAGAGCGTTTGAATAATAACAGCTGACCGATTATCTCTACCGCTATGGCTTATTCGTTGGCATAATAAAAACTGGTGTTCGCATAACTGGATTTTTCGTTTTTGTTACCAAAATTCACGCAAAGAGTAGATTTAATAGAAAACACAGGTTAATAATGAATTTGTTCGAACCGGAATGGAGATAAGAGCGTTTGAATAATAACAGCTGACCGATTACCTCTAACGCTACGGCTTATTCGTTGGCATAATAAAAACTCGAGTTCCCATAATTGGATTTTTTGTTTTGGTTACCAAAATTTACGGAACAAGTGGTTTTAGTGGAAAACACAAATTAATAATTAATTTGTTCGAACCGGAATGGAGATAAGAGCGTTTGAATAATAACAGCTGACCGATTATCTCTACCGCTATGGCTTATTCGTTGGCATAATAAAAACTCGTGTTCCCATAATTGGATTTTTCGTTTTGGTTACCAAAATTCATGTAAAGAGTAGTTTCAATAGAAAACACAGGTTAATAATTAATTTGTCCGAACCGGAATGGAGATAAGAGCGTTTGACTAATAACAGCTGACCGATTATCTCTACCGCTATGGCTTATTCGTTGGCATAATAAAAACTCGAGTTCCCATAATTGGATTTTTTGTTTTGGTTACCAAAATTTACGGAACAAGTGGTTTTAGTAGAAAACACAGGTTAATAATTAATTTGTTCGAACCGGAATGGTGATAAAGGGGTTTGAATAATAACAATTCACTAATTATCCCTTTTTCCTACGGTTTATTCGTTTTCATAAGAGGAGTTAGTGTTCGCATAACTGAATTTCTCGTCTTGACTACTATTTCGTACAGGATGCAGTACAGTCACTTTGTACGTTTGAAGTATATTCAGAAAATGTTTAAAATTATGAGACAATTATCAACTTAAGGATTCTGTTCATTCTAAATACGGTAAAAGATCCATTTATTCGAACCGGAATGGAAACGAAAACGCTTGCATAATAACAATTCACTAATTATCCCTTCCTCTACAAATTTATTCGCTTCCATAAGAAGAGTTAGAGTTCGCATAACGGAATTTCTGGTCTTGATTGCTATTTCTTATAAGATGCAGCACAGTAACTTCATAAATTTAAATTAAATCCACGCAAATTTTAAGGTTATGAAATAATTTTCATCTCAATGGTTCAATTATTCTAAATACCATATTGCATGAACGGTATCGATTATTAAAGACTTATCAAATGTCGTTAACCTTATTTGAGGAAAAGAAAATTAAAATTTGATCGCTGCTCTAAAACTTTTGCCGTTGACTGTACTCGACATCGATTATCAAGCGATTTATTACAAGAAAGAAAATTGTTTTGCAGCGGAAAGCACCGGCATTCTTCGATCTCTGCATGCCTACCCCGAATTAAAAATTAAACCACGATTCGCGTACAGTCGTATTTCTCGTTGCATCGGGAACATGCACCGATTGCATATGCACAAGGTGGCCGTGTTCGTTGCACGGTTACTTTTCATCGACGATAGCCTATGACTGGTGTACGTTTCGGGGTCAAGTGTCATTGTTCCTCGATTTTTCTACGTATTTCTGCCCCGCGAAGGACAGTCGCGTCAAAAGAACGAGACTCTGTTTCGAAGAAATCGAAGAAACAAGATTAATCTATCACGATTTGAGAGTAGCTATTATTTTTGCATAATTTTTGGTCCAACGCGAACTGAAAAATAGGAACATCTGGAAGTGACATCAATTTTTTCGTCAATCTTCTTTATTGAAATTTTCATCAATTTTCGTTTTCTCGAAATTTTCAGCTTCAAAAAAAAAAAATAGCTCACTCACATTGCGTCTTGTTAACGATATTTTTGTTTTGTTGCACGAAAAATTAATAAAACTGCATCAATTTTTTTTAAATTTTGTATAACCTATTTTCTCAAATTTAATTGTAATACTTTTCCCACTTTTCTTTCAGTTGATTCATGATTAAAAATAATGCATTCCATTGTAAGTAAAATAGTTTTTCCTGTGTTATTTAATGAAATGAACTTTGTCTCGAAGGCTGCAGCAGTTATTTGTTTATTTACCTAACTTATGTTCTGTTATATCTGGTTATATTCTATTATTTGGAACCATAACAGGATGCGTTGAGTTACATAAACAGATATTTCGTTATATCGGGTTATATTGTATTATATCACGGTATAACTTATTATATTGCGATATATTGTATTATGCAACGTTGTCTTTCTTCATATCTCGTTACATTTCATTATATCGCTTTATATATTGCGTTATATCGTGTTATATTTTATTATTTCATGATATATCTCATTATAGTGCGATATATCGTGTCATGCAACGTTATCTTCATTCATATCCCAGTTACACTTCATTATATCGCTTTATTCTGCGTTACATACACTAATATTACCTTATATCGTGCCATTACATCAGGTTGTATTGCATTGTATAGTATTATGTTGCGTTATACAACGTTATACCGCATTATATCTAGTAATATACTGCTGCACCTTTTATTATTTCATGATATATCTCATTATAGTGCAATATATCGTGTTATGCAACGTTATCTTGATTCACATGATTCACATCCAGTAATATACTACTGCACCTTATTATATTGTTTTATATCACATTATATCACGTTATATCCTGTTATATTCGGTTATATTCTATTATTTTGAATTATATCTGGATGCGTTGAGATATATCACCAGACATTGCGTTATATCGCGTTATATTTTATTATATCATGATATATCTCATTATAGTGCGATATATCGTGTCATGCAACGTTATCTTCATTCATATCCCAGTTACACTTCATTATATCGCTTTATTCTGCGTTACATACACTAATATTACCTTATATCGTGCCATTACATCAGGTTGTATTGCATTGTATAGTATTATGTTGCGTTATACAACGTTATACCGCATTATATCTAGTAATATACTGCTGCACCTCATTATATTGCTTTATATCACATTATATTACGTTATATCCTGTTATATGCGGTTATACTCTGATCGATCAACGATGAAGAGAAAAACGTGGCCACACCGTCGAAGGAAACTCGCGTGGATGATTGTTTCGCGTGTTGCACGCGAAACCGTGGAACAATTCCGCGGAATCGTCGTTCTCGCGGTCTCAACGTTCCACGGAACGAAGGGAAGACGATTGGGCGGAGAAGCGCGGATTTTTCAGGCGGTGAAGCAAGAAATTTTCCGGTCGAACGTGGAAAATTCAGGGAACTCTCCTGCCAGGGGTTCTCGCGCGGTTTTTGTGCGCCGGGAAGATTAAGCGCCTAAAAATTACAGCCGCGCCGTATCTCACGAGACTGCAACGCCGGAAATCCGGGAAAAAGGGAGGAAAATGAAGGAGGGGATCCCCTGTTTTACGAACGTCGGTGATAAACGATTTGAAAAAAACGGGAGCCGCGTTTTGCTCTGCGAATATTTCATCCGCTTAAAATATTATAAAGATTGGATTCCTTGGAATCCGGTTCTATTTAAACGGAATTAAAATTGTTGCTGTTATTATTACCGTTTTCTTCTACAGCAAAGTATTGACTGCGACAAGCTTTACTGTAACGTTACGTGTCTGATATTGCAATGTTAATTTTTACCGTATCAACCGTTCGAATTATTTTTCAATTTTGGTGCCAATAATTCCCTAGCATTTTAGGTGTTTTATTTGAAATTTACTTCAAGCGACAATTCCTTGAATTGGTACTTATTTTAAATAATAAGTTTTTTATTATAAATAATGGTTTCATTATCTTATTTTAAATAATGGTTTTTGTTTTAAATTTTTTTTACCAACTATATTAAACATAGCTTTCTTAACTTTATTGTAACTCATATTTGTGGATCTTCTAAATTCTTTAACTAAAAAATAAGACGATTTCCATAATTAAACTGACGCTTTGAAAATGTTGTAACTCGACATAGGAGTTACTGTGATGAAAATTGATGTCGAGTCACACTCGGCAAAGGGATGCAAAGGGTTAATGTTAATAGTTGATTGTATTATCACTGCGGTAATCGCTGGACTACGGATTTTCTGAGCAATCGAACGGCGCTCGTTCCCACAGTTCATCTCGTGGATGAAATGTGAAATGTGCTTTGTATTTTAATAATTTTGTACGTCTTTTCATACTTAAAATTGTAAATATACTTGTTAAATTAGAGCAATGATTCTTTTATTCAGCACAATTGTTATTTAAGACTTTGAAAAACGTATTTACAGAAACCACGCGCGCACTGTGCATATTTCTGTTGCACGCTTCCGTTCAGTGATGATATTTCGGCGGACTGGACAACCGAACCGAAAGGGTTAAAAATTATTCAACTCTACGTGCGCCCTGTACAGTTGCCCTACCGTATCCCTAATCACGCCAATCTTTTTCCTATTTCTGACAGCCAGTTAAATTTTGTCGGTTCGTTCAAAATGATCCCATCCCTCGAAGCTTTCGCCTATTCTTGACCTGAAAAATACGGTGCAAGAGAATCTCACGTTTCAAGTGCACGGACGAGCAAGATTCCCGGAAACGACCTGAGTCCTTATCTGTCGGGGCGCAAACGTTAAGCAGCCTTGAGTGCAGCTTCGAGTGCAATAAACCCTTAAGCACTTGACCAACAGAAACCCTTTATTGGTCAAAGTAAGAGGCAAACGTTCATACGAAAGCTAGTAGGATTTACTATCGATAAAATTGCGGTACCTTGAGCAACAGGAATTAGGTTAATTGTGCGGGATCCACCCGAGGACCATTCTTTTGACATTCACTGTACTCTCAGAGGCAAGAAACGGTGAAAGAGTGAGACGGAAAGAGAGCTTCTTACGTTTTATGTGCACAAAAGAAGGTCTTGGCGTTTGAAGGAATAAAGATGCAAGAACCCTTCACTTGTTTCGCTTGATTTAACACTATCTTGTTCTGTCGTTTGGAGAAAAATTGACTTTTTACGATATGTGACAGATACTTTTCCTAAGTAATTTAAAAAATTATTATCAATTGAAAATTGATTCAGTATCGTCAATGATAATGTCTTTGGCAAATGGATATAACAATGTTCGTTTTATCAATCCCTTCGACGATTAATACATTATCTTGTAATTGTTAGAAAATGTGCAATTCCTTTAAAACACAAACTAGTCTAGAAATGATCTAGAGGAAGTTTGTTAGTTACAAGAGAGGAGTGGATCGACTGATCAAGAAAACAAGGAAAATCAAAAGCCTTTTCACTTACAGTATAGACCTAGCTATTACAACTAATGCCAGATTTAATTGGAAAATAAATTTTTTTAAAACATTGAGTTTTCACATTATTCATCTTTTCTGTTTATGTCGATATTTTACCTCAGTGTCAATTTAACACAAGAGGAACACTTTAACACTAGTCCTACCACAACCGGTCAAATGACCGTTTTTAAAATTTCGATTACAATTTCATACATACAATGTAATTGAATCGCATTTGAACTTTACACTTTTCCTCAAATATACGTATTATTATATTTGATATAATTAAAATTAAAGTGGTTGAACTTTGGAGTTCCTTTCTCCTGTATTAATAGGGAAAAGACTCAGTATGATTTTGAAATGATATTGAAATATTATGTACAATATTTTGATTAACGTTTGAATTGGTTTTAATCTGAAAGCTTATATTTTTAGACACATCAAAAATATAGTATGACTGTTTTAACACTATTCCTTCCACAACTGGTCAAATGACCGTTTTTAAAATTTACACTTCTCCTCAAATATACGTATAATACATTTGTCAATAATCACTTCTTTCTTTATTGTTTATTTTCTGAGAAGAATTTTGGTTCGTGAGCTATCAAAGTTAGGATTACAAAAATGCATTTTAAGTAATTTTTAAAGCAATCTTCAAATTTATTTTCTTAAGCTAAAAGCACGAAGAAACATTCGCATCTAAACGCCGATTTTGTAATCACAGAGTTCAATAGGACAATTTTCAAAACGATTTCCAAAACTCACCCCCTTAACATCAAACTCACCGTTTCTATTCCTGGAAAGACATTCACACAGGGATCTTAACCCATTAAAATTTACAAGAACTCCGATCGCAAAAACTTCATTACACAGTAACGAATGCAACCCTCGAAACTCACCCCTTAATAATGAATTCACTGTTCACATTCACAAGAAGGCTTTCACGCAGGGATACCGATCCGTCAGCAGTTACAAAAATTCCACCAACGAGAGCTCATTCAAAAGATTAACCAACGCAACCCTAAAAACTCACCCCCTTAACAACAATCCCGTTAGCTACATCCACAAGGAGGTATTCCCGCAGAAATGCCCGTCCGCCGACAACAAACAGAAATAACAATCCCCGAGAGCCCCTTCCAAGCCGCCGCTTGAACCAACCCCGAAAACTCACCCTCCGGGCGATAAACACCGCATTACCTCCGCAGAGGAGCACCCACGCCGAAGCCACCGTGCAGCACCACTGCGAAATCGTCCCCTAATCCCCTTTACACGAATTAAAACACCCCTCAGTGTACACTTTCACCGCGCACGTAAGCCCGACCGGAAACTGACCTTCCCGCCGGTCCCCCGTCGCTTTCCGCCACTTCCAGGGACTTCAACCCCATCCCCCGCAGCGAGGGGTGTCTGATAGATCCGTCGGAAACGTTGCAGACCCGCTCAGATTCGCTGGACGCACTACCTTCTTGACGATGGGGTAACCCGTACCGGCGGATCGCGCTTCGATAGGCGCTTGTGGACTCAAGGTCATCGATGTTTCGGCCGATCCACCCTCTGGCACGTCCCCAGGGACACTATGGGAAGGGGTGACGGCACATTTTCATTCATCGTTTCGGGCACACTGCGTAGAAAACGCGAGCGCGTACACGGCCGCGGGGTCGGCCGCTCGTCACAGCGGGTCAGGGCGCACTGTCCGCTTCGCGAAGACGGCCGCCGCTTCGTCCAGCCGCCGCGGAGGGCGCCACAGGCGTCGAAAACAACCCCCTTCCGGCCCACATGTGCGATGCACCAAGTCGCTGGCGAAAAAAGGGGACGGTAGCGACGAGGCAGGGCGGGCCACCCTCTTCAGAACGATAAGCGTAGCGGTGGCAAGTGCAAGGTTAATTGGCAGAAGCGAGCGGGATGATTTTTCTTGGCGCGATGCTGGGTACACTGTCGATGAACGGGATCGTGACCAGTTTTCCCTGGGAACGCTGAGCTCTCGAAGTTTTGTCGTTTCCTTGTCACGGTCTATTCACGGGTTGTGTGGCGGTGGGGCAGTCTCTGTGGCTGTCCCCTACCACAATACAACCCAAGATTAAAACTTCCTTACACAGGCACGTGGAGAGTCAAGCTGTAGTCTTCGATCCTCGGGCGAGTGATCCGATGAAAAGGTGACGCCGGCGGTTGTTCCAGGTCCAGAACCGAGGCGGTTTCGTTGGAAAGAGTTTCGGAGTCCCCTTCCCCAGTTTGGAAGGGGGGCGGGAGGTATAAGCTAACGCTCAAGGTACTCCTTCCACCCAGTGGGGTGGCCGATACACCAGATGTCACGGTCTATGAAACGCAGGGGAGGATTCAAAAATGTTCGTTGTTTTGGGAGATGAAAATGCAGATGGTGTAAAAAGTGCTGTTCGATTGAACAGCCTCTGATGAAACTATGTTTGAATTTTACATTCCAATGAATGAAGAGTAAAAAGGTTAAATTTGCAGTAAAAAGTGTAAGCTGTGGTATTGTATCATATACAGGGTGTTCGGACAGCCCTGGGCTTAAATTGAAAGAGTAACTCACTGAGACATTCTAAGACGAAAATCAAGAGTAACGATTTTGCGTTTGAGGCGTTGTTTGCGAGTTATAACTAGTTAAAGATATCGTTTAATCCGGACCGTTCGACTCTTGAGAGCGGGTAACCGATTCAACTCGGTCGGTAACGTCGCTGAGTCCACAGTGATGCTCAAGCGTCGAACGGTCCGGATTAAACGATATCTTTAACTAGTTATAACTCGCAAACAAAGCCTCAAACGCAAAATCGTTACTCTTGATTTTCGTCTTAGTATGTCTCAGTGAGTTACTCTTTCAATTTAAGCCCAGGGCTGTCCGAACACCCTGTATATGGATAGGTATGCAAAACTTGCATGGGTTACGTTAGACTCGAGTCAATCGTTTTGTATGTAAAATTGTACCGTACAAAACCGTATTTTCCAGCAAATTAGGAATTCTTTCTAATGAAATCCAGGGACAGCCGGATCGAACAGAATCCAAAGATCGTCGCAGGGTTAATGAAGGGTGGAGAAGTATCGTTTCGTTCGGCGAAAGGCGTTGCTCGCGTAAACCGGCGGAAGGTTAATCGTTCTGTGCAAATTGATTTGATTCGGACCCGTTTTACGGATGGTTTACGCGGGATTTCAATCAAATTACCATTTAACGACGTTACGTTTGCACGTTAACGGATTACCAACACGACTGGGTGGGGAAGTTCATTTTAATTATCGCTCGATACTCGATCCGTTTCGTTGGAGAGCAAACGGTTGATACAATTTTTGTGACGATTCGTATCAAGCTTTGAAATCGTATAATCTCCCGACCCTTTGCACTGTGCTGGCGTAAAAAGGTTGTAGAAATGCAAATTTAATAAACTGACCTTTAATACTTCTAATTTTCTTGTTTCACAGTTTTACACACTTTCGCGTGAAACTTTGTTGTTCTGTCGTTTGGAGAAAAATTGACTTTTTACGCTATGTGACAGATACTTTTCGTAATAATTTAAAAAATTATTATCAATTGAAAATTGATTCAGTATCGTTAATGATAAAGTCTTTGGCAAATGGATATAACAATGTTCGTTTTATCAATCCCTTCGACGATTAATACATTATCTTGTAATTGTTAGAAAATGTGCAATTCCTTTAAAACACAAACTAGCCTAGAAATGATCTAGAGGAAATTTGTTAGTTACAAGAGAGGAGTGGATCGACTGATCAAGAAAACAAGGAAAATCAAAAGCCTTTTCACTTACAGTATAGACCTAGCTATTACAACTAATGCCAGATTTAATTGGAAAATAAATTTTTTAAAACATTGAGCTTTCACGTTATTCATCTTTTCTGTTTCGTCGATATTTTTTACCTCAGTGTCAATTTAACACAAGAGGAACACTTTAACACTATTCCTACCACAACCGGTCAAATGACCGTTTTTAAAATTTCGATTACAATTTCATAGATACAATGTAATTAAATCGCATTTGAACTTTAGACTTTTCCTCAAATATACATATAATATATTTTTCAATATTCACTTCTTTCTTCATTGTTTATTTTTTGAAAGAAATTTCTAGTCTATCTTATGTGGAAATGTTGTGGTAGGAATACGTGAAGTGTCGATAGGAATAGTGTTAAAATAAAACTCAAGAATAAGACTACGTGTCTGACTATTAAAATTAAAGTGGTTGAACTTTGGAGTTCCTTTCTCCTGTATTAATAGGGAAAAGACTCAGTATGATTTTGAAATGGTATTGAAATATTATGTACAATATTTTGATTAACGTTTGAATTGGTTTTAATCTGAAAGCTTGTATTTTTGTAGACACATCAAAAATATAGTATGACTGTTTTAACACTATTCCTTCCACAACTGGTCAAATGACCGTTTTTAAAATTTACACTTTTCCTCAAATATACGTATAATACATTTTTCAATGTTCACTTCTTTCTTCATTGTTTATTTTCTGAGAAAAATTTCTAGCCTGTCTTATGTGGAAATGTTGTGGTAGGAATAGGTATACGTGAAGTGTCGATAGGAATAGTGTTAAGGTGTTAAAATGGGGTTCAAAAATTTTTCTTGGGTTTGGAAACCCCATTGTGTCACAAAGCGACCACCATAGCAATTATTGGTTAGTCAGGCCAGAAAAAATTGGATATTTCAACAAATTTACTTGAAACCGGTTCGATCGATTTCATTGATACAATTTGTTCGACTTCGTTTGTGATGCACGGTTACTCTGTTGGTATGTATCTTTGCATATCATTCATCACGATTCTTTATCAAGGACTGTATGTCACGGGTTTATCGAAGGGATTACGACGCGTTTCCGGTTGTATATGACACGTGACCCCGAAGTGAAATTTACATGCAGATCGTTCCAATAATAAAAATGGTTACGATTCGTTTATTTATGTACAGTAATATTTCTTTTCGGGCGAGCTTGCGTTCTAACGGTGGCCTAATTTATTTTCAGCTGCTGAAGTCAAATTTTGATGAATATTAGCCAATCAAAAGGAATATTAGCCAACAGTTGATCAATATTTATTTATTTATCTATTTATGTACTTATTTATCTATTTATTTATTTATTTATCTATTTATGTACTTATTTATCTATTTATTTATTTATTTATCTATTTATGTACTTATTTATCTATTTATGTACTTATTTATCTATTTATTTATTTATTTATCTATTTATGTACTCATTTATCTATTTATTTATTTATTTATCTATTTATGTACTTATTTATCTATTTATTTATTTATTTATCTATTTATTTATTTATCTATTTATGTACTTATTTATCAATTTATCTATTTACTTATTTATGTATTTATTTATCTATTTATTTATCTATTAATAAAGCAAGTGTACTATTAATAAAATAAGTATATTATTAATAAAGCAAGTGTACTATTAATAAAATAAGTATATTATTAATAAAGCAAGTGTACTATTAATAAAATAAGTATATCATTAATAAAGTAAGTATACTATTAATGAAATAAGTATATTATTAATAAAGCAAGTGTACTATTAATGAAATAAGTATATTATTAATAAAGTGAGTATACTATTAATAAAATAAGTATATTACTAATGAAGTGGGTATACTATTAATAAAATAAATATATTATTAATAAAGTGAGTATACTATTAATAAGATAAATATATTATAAATAAAGTAAGTATACTATTAATAAGATAAGTATATTATTAATAAAGTGAGTATACTATTAATAAGATAAGTATATTATTATAATAAGAGGAGGCAATGGGACCAAAGAAATTTTTTCTCCACCTCGAAGATGCCTCTTTTCGTTGTAAAACAATTTAATGCGATATCATGAATACTTTTGTACAAAAAAAAAGCTCATGAAGATGGACGATATTTTAGAGAGCTGCATCGACAATCCCCCCTTAAGCTCGATCGCGGTGCTGCGATTCATCCCGCTGACTACGGAGCCCGGCTAACGCGTACATGGATTAAGGCTACTTTGTTCTTTCACTTCCCGCTTCTTTTACACCCGGGAATCCGGCACGTCCGACTAATCGCTGCCTTGTACCACTGAAACTGGTTGCTCACAGCATCCGTGCAATTCTTTATCGTCAACCACCCTATACAGCTCACCCTTCTTTTACATCGTGTTGTTTTTACACGATTTAGAATCGTGCCTCGTCATAAGTGGCCAATTCGAGATACGATAGTAACTTATAATGAAACTGATGCTCTATTTTATATGGGAAACCGGTTCGTGCGACCCATCGCTGGTTCGTACTACTGAAACGGCGCCAGCTACAATTGTCATACAATTTTCTATGGCCTATCACCTTATGCACTTCACCTTCTTTTATACTGTATTTTTTTCACACTGTTTAAAGTTGTACTTCGCTATAAGTGACCCATTCGAGATACGATAATAACTTGTGACAAAACTGGTGCTGTATTTTACACGGAAAACAGGCTCGTCGAACTAATTACTGGTTCATACTACTGAAACTGGCCCGGTTCCTCACAGTTACTATGAAATTTTTCATTTTCCACCACCTTATGCATTTCACCCTTCTATTAGATCATGTTTTTTTTACACGATTTAGAGTTGTACTTCGTTATAAGTGAAAATGATACGATAGTAACTTATAAAGAAACTGATTCTCTATTTTATATGGGAAGTCGATTCGTGCGACCAATCGCTGGTTCGTACTACTGAAACGGCCCCAGTTACAATTGCCATACAATTTTCTATGGCCTACCACCTCATGCACTTCGCCCTTCTTTTATACTGTATTTTTTTTTTACACCGTTTAAAGCTGTACTTCGCTATAAGTGACCCATTCGAGATACGATAATAACTTGTGACGAAACTGGTGCTCTATTTTATATGGGAAACCGACTCGTCCGACTAATCGCTGCCTTGTACCACTGAAACTGGTTGCTCACAGCTGCCGTGCAATTTTTTATCGTCAACCACCTTATGCAAATCACCCGTCTTTTATACCGTGGTTTTTTGCACTGTTTACAGTTATGTTTCGCTATAAGTGGCCTGTTCTAGATAACGACAATAACTTATAACGAAACAGATAGTTTATTTTACATGGGAAGCGGAATAGGCTGACTAATCGCCGGTTCGTACTACTGAAACTGTACTTGTTTACGACGACAAGAACGTGGCGAGAAAAAAAAGGAAAAATGAGGATGCTATGCATTTCTATCTTGTACCAACTTATACATCTGACCTAACTTTTACATCGTATTTTTTTTTTTTTTACACGATCAAGATATCGTTTCGTTATAAGTGACCAGTTCGAAATGTGACAGTAACGTATCAATAAATCTGGTAGTCAATTTTATATGGGGACACCAAGCTGGTCTGGCTAAGTGCTGTCTTGTACCACTGAAACTGGCCAAATTGCTCACAGTGAGAAAAAAGAAAGAAGGACGCTGTGTAATTTCTTATCGTTTGCCCCCTTATACACCTAACCCTCCTTTTACACGATGTACAGTTTTGTTTCGCTGTAAGTTGCTATTGACCCACGAACAAGCCACTTATAACGAAACAGGTACTCTGTTTTACATAGAAAAACAGGTTCGTCCGACTAATCACTGCCTTGTACTACTGAAACTGAACCGGTTGCTCACAATTACCGTGCAATTTTACCTGCAATACACGATTTACGAGATCGCATTGATATAAGTGGCCGAAAAGCTGTTCAGAGTGGTGCTTTTCGAATACTGAATTTTGAATCGAAATTTTTGCCAACCCTGTGTATCGGAATAAACAAATTTGATGCAGATTTCAATTGAAAACTAGCTTTTGTGACTGACTGTACGACTGGATGATTATGAAAGTGCTTTAATTAGTCGAGAGCTTTAAGAAACGTAAACAAAATATTTTGCTTCTGAAATATCGAATTTTTAATTCAAATTTTAGCCAACTCTGTGTATCAAAATAGACAAGCTTGATGCACATGCCAGGTGAAAATTAGTTTTTGAGACTGAGTGTACGCGTTGGTGATTATGAAAGTGATTTAATAATTAGTCGAGAGCCTTAAGAAACTGGATCAAAATATTTTCCTTCTAAAATACAGAATTTCAAAAAGCTGGTTAAAATAATACTGAACTTTTAAAATACAGAATTTTGAATCGAAACTTTAGCCAACTCTGTGTATCGGAACAGAGAAGTTTGATGCAGATCTCAGATGAAAACTAGCTTTTGCGACTGACTGTACGGCTGGACGATTATTAAAATGCTTTAACAATTAATTGAGAGCTTTAAGAAACCTAAACAAAATATTTTGCTTCTAAAATGCAGAATTTTCAATTCAAATTTTAGCCAACTCTGTGTATCGGAACAGAGAAGTTTGATGCAGATCTCAGATGAAAACTAGCTTTTGCGACTGACTGTACGACTGGACGATTATTAAAATGCTTTAACAATTAATTGAGAGCTTTAAGAAACCTAAACAAAATATTTTGCTTCTAAAATGCAGAATTTTCAATTCAAATTTTAGCCAACTCTGTGTATCGGAACAGAGAAGCTTGATGCAGATTCGTCCGGCCAACTGGCAATATGGACCCATCGTTCCGATTAGCCTCGTCATTGGCAAAGTCAGCGCTGCTCCGAGAGGAATGAGGGTCACGAGTGCATAATCGATGCGCCCTCCGTCCACATCCGCTCCCCCCCCCCCCAACTCCCTGCATCGTTGACCTTGTCAACCGGGGGCCGAAAAACCACATCCAACAAAACGTATCTGAAAACGATCACGTTTTCAAGGTTCCACGTGGTTCCAGTATTTTTTGCAATCTCACATCATTTCTCGACGATTCTTCATAATATACACTCTGAACTTGACGATTTAACGGATTTCATTTCAACTTTGTGAAGGTAAAAATTTTATGAATTTGTGCAACAAAAAATTGAACAGAATGTTGAGCAGATTAATTGAGAAAGAAAAATTATGCTTCTACGATTTTGTGATTGAATTTTGATTTTGATACTACGAATTTTTTATTGTACACTGCAGGCCAAAAGTGCCTATACAAAAATTTCCTCCTTTTCTGCTGAATTCATTTTTCCATTTTTCCAAATTATTTTACTTTACGATAGAAAATAACTAACTTTATCTTATGTAAATCTTACCTTTGTAAATTTTTTTTCTTGGACCTTGGTCCGTTAATACAAATAAAAATAAAAAATAAGATAAAATAAAGTAAAAACAGAGGAAACTACTATTAACACTAACAACATTGATTTCAGACTGACAAAAAATTGTGGAGTGGTTTTATACAGCTGCAATAATGAATATTCCACACTTTTGGCCAGTAATTTATATGCAGTGTTTATTTGGGAACATTTATATTTAATATAATTAATTATTTAATAAATTTAGAATAAAAAACGTAAAATATTACATCTGTTAAAACAGCAATATACTAGAAAATAGGAGGCTACGAATATTTTTGGAAGTGACTGTAACCTACTGTTGATAAATCTGAAAGGTTTGCATTGGTGCAGCTAATTACTGAAATCCACAATTAAAAGTTCGAAACAAATCTAAACGAAACAAAAAAAAATATTACGAAAATAGAAAACGTAGATTTTCTAATCTACGAACGAAAGGAAAGACATCTACTTTATCGACCGAACCTGTGAACTCTTCGTTTGAAATGATGATACCGATGATCACTGGTTTGAATACGAGCTATTCCAAAAACAAGCACGTTTCATACGAAGGTTAAAATGATTTGTTAAACGCGAAGTTTCTGACGTTTTGGTGTCAAGGTTAAAATGTGCTTCTATGAAATCATAAAACGTGGAGAACATTGGAAAGGCGAAATGCATGTATTACAGTTTTGAAGTTCTGCACTTGAGACTTAAAATGAACTAATTTGGCAGTCGATTTTACGATCCGTTCAAAATTCGACATGATCACAGTAAAGTTTGAGGAACCGTTCGAATGGAAAGCTTTACCTTGAACTGAATCAACATTTCAACTTTGATTCAATATAGTCAAATAGCGTTGAAACGTTCGGGAATCTTAAATTCTCAAATTTTAATCAAAAAATCAGAATGAGTTCAATGAAATTATAGCAAACTCGACTTAAAATAATTATTACAATATGCAGCATTGAAAACTGATAATACATACACATAATATTAAAACAAGGTTGAGATGTGTTTTGAGATACTTTAAAAGAAAGCTTAAATGTTTTTAATATAAATTAAATGTGGCTTTCGAAAGTTACACTGAATCCCTTAAAAAATAATTCATCAACAGGAATCAAATTTTGAAAAATTAACTTATAAATAAAACACTAATTTCTCATTCTACACATTTAAGTCAGAAAAATTTATAACTAACTAATAATAATAATTTTATATAATCATAACGTACCATTATTACTTATAAAGTTTAATTTCTAATAATACATGTCGAAAGTTAATTATTACTCTTATAAAAAAATTTCAGATATAATTTTAACGAAATCTGTAAATTAATATAAAATACTCGACGAGCAGTCAATACGTAATAAACGTTTGAGCAACTAACGAGAGATGGAGCCACAAAAAGCTGCTGCAGCTCCATTCTAATCAATTCGAAAATGATAATTTTAAATATTATCTTAATTATACACAATTCTTTATAAACTAATGAACGGCCATGAATAACAAAACCTAGATTAAATATTCATTGTAATAACTACTTTCTTACAATAATTAAAAATTCATAAATAACCTGTACCAAAATCTGTCAATGCTTATTTGAAATAAAGTATACTAGAAATTTAATCTTTTTACCTGCAATATTTTCATCCATTTCCACTGAGATCTTGTTCTTCTTCTCAATTAAATAAAGCTTCGTGGTTAGCTTCAAACGACAATCACCATTCCGGAGATCACTATAATCACTTCAACACTTCGAAGTCACATAAACTCGCACTTCGCGTATACAATTATTGCAGAAAATATGTGCCGTGATATTAACATTCGAATTTTAGAAGATCAGAAATGAACAACCGTGAAATTCGTTACAATAAATTAAAAATTACAGACCACAACGCGGCACAACTTTTACGCGCGTAATTCACAGATCACTGTTCACTTTGCACCAAGTGACAGTAGATGGCAGCTACACGTAGCTAATGTCAGCCGAGAAATTGACGGCAACGCTTCTACTTTATTATCACGAATGCAAAAGAACTAATACCGGACATAAACACAGAAAAAAGACATAACTATACAAAAAACATCATGAATTTATCGCGACTTATTTGTACATTGCATTTTTATTATGGCACACACTTTCTTTAATATCAATTTTATTTAGATTTATGTAATAATAACTGAAATTACGCTCCAAATAGTACGCATGTTCGCCGCTAGATGGTGCCACCGTCTGAAGCCCGGAATCCTTTTTAAATATTAAATAAAATTTTAAATCGGAAAAAATTGTAAAGAAAACATTTGTGAGGATCATTGCTTGAATGTAATGAACGAGAAGTACCGATATATATCTAAAATGTTGATAAATTTTGAGATAAATTGTCTACAGTATACCAATATACGGACGATTAGTACCACCTTTTCACCGCTAGATGGTTATAGTGTTTCGATGTCCATGAATTGATCAAATATTCAAATCATAAAGAAATGCGTTTCCACTAATCATCTATAAACTTTTATGCGTATTTCTTCTTTCATACGTCCCATACGTCCCTCTCGTATGAATTCTATTAGGATTTTATTCATAATAACTGATTCCTCAAATAAATCCATTAAACAGCTACTAAAAAATTCAAAAAAAGAAAGGTTTTACAATTATTTGTAAACGTATGAATCTGCTTCTTGTTTTCTAAGCATTATACTTCCTTCCCGTTTAAAATTTTTATGAAATTTCCTTTATTACAGCAAATTGTTTGGCACAATAATCGAGGTAATATAAACTGTAAAAATCCTTAAAAAAACGACATTATCATTAACATTCGCGAAATAAGAATCTAACAAACATCAATAAAAATTTTTTTAATTAAGTTTCTCTTGAAAATAAAATATCTCCAATTTAACAAAATTCTGCATGTATTTAATATTTCTCTTTTTGATGGTAGGTAACAAAACAGTTCTCCAACTTTACAACTTTTACACATCAAATTTCTGGTTTTTCTTATTCGATGTGAATAGCATAAGTGACATCTTCTTTTACGTTTATTAGTCGGATAAATTGGATGATACAAAAAATAAACACTAATGAATTTCTACGTTTCAAATCACTTTCCGTACAGTTTGCCTCTTTTCAAATTATGTTTCACACATTTTTGACCTATAAACAATAACAAATGGGTTGCAAATGGCACCGCGTTGGTGTCGCCGGAAGTGAAAGTGTTAACACCACCGAACAGTCTGTAAAAATGTTTCGTCGACATCCGCATCCAAAATTTGTCCGACCTCCGTCATTATTCTTCCCACCTCGCAGCAATTCTTTCGTTAATTCACACCAGGCCCGCGAAATTTCCGGTGATTCGTTAAACAGAAACCGCGGTCGCCATTTCTCGCGAATTAATCGCGCGAATTTCCCGTGCCAACATCAAAATACAATTTAGGTCGTGACCTCGCCGACCTATATGGCACGTAACGGGACCTGTTCGATCCCTCTTCGACGAATCTCGCGTCTATTCTTACCCTTGAAAGGGATCACGTGAATTGAGGGGCCCTGTATTGCGTTTCCTGTAACTGTGCACACTTTTCAAATATCCGATATCCTCTTTCGACACAGTTCGCGGAACGTTTGCCGATGAAGATAGTCTCAGAAATCTGATATTTTACGACGATTGCATATTCGATCGGAAAACGAATACGTATTTTATTAAAATATATGATTAATGTACGATGTATGATGTGTGTGTGCGTGCGTGCGTGCGTGCTTTTGTGTGTGTGCGTGTGTGTGTGTGTGTGTGTGCGTGCGTGTGTGCGCGCGCGCGTGCTCGTGTGTGTGTGTGCGTGCGTGCGTGTGTGTGTGTGTGTGTGTGTGTGTGTGTGTGTGTGTGTGTGTGTGTGTGTGTGTGTGTGTGGGTGTGTGTGTGTGTGTGTGTGTGTGTGTGTGTGTGTGTGTGTGTGTGTGTGTGTGTGTGTAACGTACACCTAACTCTGCTTTTGCTGACTGATAGAAAATTTTGTAAGAAAAATGTGTGAAACGTGGTTTAAAAAAGGCAAACTGTACAGAAAGTAATTTGAAACATAGAAATTTATAAATTGACAAACCTGAAATTAATGAATTTTCTGTAATTGAAAACCTGAATTTATTCTTTTGTATTATATCGTATTCGTTGTACAGTATTTATTTAATAATTATTGTTTAATTAGTATAGTGATCGTATAACTGCGAATGAATCGTGTAAAAGTGAGGTCAGGTATATTGCAGTATAATACAGCTTAGAATATTATAAAATATTGTATAAATAAATATCAATACTGTATAACTAAAATATTATAAAATACTGTGTATACCATTCAATATATTGCATGGTGTACAATATTGAGTAGCAATACTCACGTTGTTCTGTAAAATATATTTCATGGTATATAAATACTTCTGAAACACTTTAGTGTACATATTTCACAATATATTTTAGAATACGTAATATTATAATATATTCATTATGCAGTATATTACGTATTGTGCTGTATAAATTATTGTATAGTTCACCCTGTAGTGCATTACATCTACATTGTACTTCATGATGTATTATGTGACATATTCCATAGCGTGTTGCAAACCTGATTGTACAGTGTGTTCTGCAATGCGTTATACAGTACATTATTCAATCAAAAATGTTTATGGAAATTTCAGTAAGAAAAGATCGAATTTAACCCAAATTATAATACTATTATTAAACTATTAAATTACTCGACTAAATTACTCAAATGATCAGGAAGTTAATCAACAAAAATTGTTCTATTCATTTTTATTGTTTTTATTGTAGAACAGTATTTATTGATTAGCAAAGAATGCAAATTTTGTTCATCATACGATTCCTTATAAATTAGTTAGTTTAATTTCGTTGACCGTTTGGTCTTGAACTTTTGTCCACTACTGTACATAAAAGAGTTTCAATTATCCGTTCAGAAATAACTGGATAAATAAAGGAATAAATAAGTTGCAATGATTAATTGAAAAGTTTAAAACTATTTATCAGAATAAGTAAATATTCAAATTACAATTGCATTCGATAGAAAATGCACAGCTCAACCATTCGATCAATCTTTGTGTCACTGTACATCCCACGAATTAATTAATTTATTCTGTCTCACCGGTTTGGTCTTGAGCTTACGTCCATTACTGCACCGCAATATCCGCACCCACAAACGCAACCAGAATCCTTCGTATCGAGGTCCATTCCAGTGTGCACTGATTGCCCAAACAATTTGCCCACGAGACAACCCCTCCCCCCTTCACCTGTGACCGCCTACAGCCACGGTCATTCGAGTCTCTAAAATGTAGTTCAATGCGATATTACAATAATTGCTTTAATTTACCGGAGCATCGGAGACACGGAATGTAGGTTGCGACCTCGTTAACCTAGTCGCTAAGATAGAGATTCAGTTAACCCGCGCCCAGGCTGCGTGAGATCTTTCGGAATCGATCCGCAACGCCTTTCGACCAGAATCTCGCGTGAGACCGCGCCGTTTCACGATGTCTCAGACTTTTTTTAAAATTAATTTCAGTTGCGCTAAAATTCCACCACAGTATCGCGTGAGACCGCAAGGTTCCACTGTGTATCACGTCTATTTTCAGTCACTTCAGTTGTGCCGAAAAGTTTCACGATGTCTCAGGCTCTTTTTTAATTAATTTCAGTTGCGCTAAAAGGCCACCAGAATTTTGCGTGAGACCGCATGGTTCCACGGTGTATCACGTCTTATTTTCATTCATTTCGGTTGTGTCGGAAAGTCATCTGCATCTCGCGTGAGACCGCGTGGTTCCACGATGTTTCACGTCGTATTATCATTCATTTCAGTTGCACTGAAACAGTCGTCCGAATCTCGCGTGAGGCCTCATGGTTCCACTATGTATCACGTTTTTTTCAGTTCATTACAGTTGCTCTATGTAATCGTTCGAATCTCGCGTGAGGCCTCGTGGTTCCACGATGTATCACGTCTTGTTTTCATTCAATTCAATGGTGTCAAAAGGTCATCTGCATCTCACGTGAGACCGCATGGTTTCACGATGTCTCACGTCGTATTTTCATGCAATTCAGTTGGGCTGAAAAGTCGTCCGAATCTCGCGTGAGGCTTCGTGGTTCCACTATGTATCATATTTTTTTTCCATTCATTTCAATTGTGCTGAATAGTCACCACGAAGCTCGCGTGAGATCGTGCAGTTCCACGATGTCTCCCGTCTTTTGTCTCAATCATTTCAGTCGAGCTATGTAATCGTCCGAATCTCGCGTGAGACCTCGCGGTTCCACGATGTCTCGCGTCTTTTTTCTCATTCATCACAGTTGCCCTATGCAATCGTTCGAATCTCGCCGTGAGACCTCGCGGTTTCACGATGTCTCACGTTGTTGTTTTTTTTTCAATTCATTTCATTTGCGCTGAAAAGTCGTCCGAAGTTTCGGTGGCCACCAATTTCATGGCGGTTCGAATATTTCTCTTCTCTTCGTTCGTTTGTAGGTTGACAGTGATAAGCAAGTGAATCAACGAAACATAGTGTAGTATTGCAGTTTTAAGGACCGTGACCGAAGAAATGAAAGCTAGATTTAATAAAAAAAAAAGAATTAACAGTACAAATAAAATTTGTATTCCATGCTAATTAATAAATAGTGTTCTACCATAATGCCGATAAAAATTAACTATATTTTTGCGAACCATAAAATTATTGTCTCACATTATCCTGTGGTCTTGAACTTTTGTCCGCCACTGTACGCTCCACGAATAATCTTTCCAATATGCCCGGTAGTTTTAAGTTCGAGAAGCTTGGAACAGACGTTAAGACTACAAACCCGTGGATCAAACGAGGATGCAGTGTACGCAAAGAGGGTCGAGTGCAATTTCTGCAACGATTTCGACTACCATTCTATTCCTCCATCGAGTTTTCAGAGAATCTGGCGCCGGGGTACACGCGGAAAACACAAGGCAGAGCGGAGCGATTGAAAGCGACGGGGAGAACAAACGAATGGTTGGCGTAATCAGGTAACAAACAACGGGATCAGCACGGTCCAACTCGCCTAACTCGATTTATGCCAGAGACGGTCCCCGCGAATGGACACGGTGCCGGACTAGCGGGAGCTAACGCGCCGGATTAAAGCGTATTAATGCTCGCCTGCCCCGACGTTCCCGGCGAGTGGTACGAAAAACGTAAAAGGAATTCGTATTCGCCGATAAAAATTTTCTTCCGTTTCTCTACGACAAGGGACAAATTGATTGAAATTCGAAGAAGAAAATATTGGATTGGAGGGAAAGCACCATTTCCTGAATTATACACCATTATTAACGATAAATGAATTTAATAAATAGAGATACCGCAGTGTTTATCATTATTAACAATTTCACTGATTAAACAGAGATTAATATAACAATGAGACGTAATCGTAAAATTGTGCCACTTGACTCGTCGACGGATCGTGCCATCCTAGACCCGACGAATTCATCAATCGTTTTAACCCCTTGATACCGGAAATCATATGCAGAGCCAAATTTCACCATGACAATTTTCATATTCATAAAAAAAAAAAATAATAATCTGCTCTTCGATCAATCTAAATAAAAAGATAAATCAAATTATCACGCACTAAAACGACACATTTTTTATTCCAGAAATATTTGAAATTATAGAGAACTGCTGTTAATGTTAAAATGGTACTACAACCCCTCTCGAATTTAATACACAATTGTAATATTGTACAGAATCAAATTACTGTTACTTTATCCACTCAAAAATTAATATTTTTCAATTTTTTAAATATTTTTTATCTTCAATATACATTATTTATTCGTCAAGGGGAAAGTTTTAAAACGCCATAATTTGATAATTATAATGTATTATAAAATATATAAAATGAAATGTACAAAACGAACTCCAAACCATACATAACTTTTGTCAAATGGCAGATGAACAGATGAAACAAATTTAAGATATAGGGAAAACTGACGAAATAAACGAGATTTTTCTTGTTGATAAGCAACAAGGTATGTTGTTTCTGAGTGTTACACGGATATGATAAAATAATTTCTTGAGAAATTCAGTAAGACAGCAGTAAATGATCGAAGCCGTCGCCGAGCGCACATGTGCGCCCATAGTCTATATCGATGGCTTGTGCTGGACGCATATATGCGCCCGTAGCAGTCAAAGGGTTAAATATGTTACACTTGAAAATCTTTGAAGTTAGTATTATTGAAAGGGTTAACTAACGAACATTAACTAAAAACAGGTAATTATTATTGTTTCGTTAACAATAGTGTTTGTCGAAATGAAATTCGGCGCGTGAACGGGTTAAAGAAACAAAATAAATTCCCTGTTGAACTCGTGACCTCTCCCCCCTCCCGCCCTCCCGTTCAACCCGTCCTCGTTGTTTGTGTATACTTTTTTAATAAACGCTTGCAACGGAAACGTAAAACGGTACACCGGCTGCGTGACCCACATTTCCGGCTGGGATGAAAGGGGTTGCGATTCGCGAATGAGGCAGGGGAAGGGGGGGAGGGAGTACACGAACCGTGACGGCCAATGCCCCGAAAAATGGCGACCACGGTGTCCAAAATGGCTCCCCTACAGACTCTTCTGCCCACTGCAATCTCAGCGAAATGTTTCAAAATTGCACCAAAGTTTGCCATAATTCCTGGATTTTTCACTGTATTAGATTGAAAGTGGCACGTGTCGAGGGGAACACCTGGATTCAGCTGGCAAACTCAGCCCCATGCATGCCGGGAGAAACGATTGCACCGGTGGGCACATTTAACGTGACCTGGACAACGAAATTTTTTAATTGAAGAATAATTGACCTTATTTCCGACGTTTCTCGTGATTGGAATAAATTCTCGGGTTGTCTTAAGTAATACTGCCCTTGGTAGAAAGAGAATTACAGTTTTGGGGTGTAAAATGATATGGTACGAATTAGAAACAATGGGAGGATTAAAATTGTTTGATTTTTCACAATTAATTTTTATTCTCTGTGTAACACTGTAACGGTACAGGATAGATCAAAACTTTTTCCTGCAAGAAATGTTCAGCCCTTAGTGCCGTATCACCCTGTTCGAAAAAATGTTCCAGGCTAAGTCAGATTTCATCCCCTTAAAGAGATTTCCCGTAGGCAAAAGAATGGCTTCGTATAGATTTCATCAATTTTCATTAACACCAACCGTATTGGTGCTTTTTGTATATCTATACAAGGTAGAGATTGTCAATTTAACATAAAAGATGGTGCATAACCTAACTTTTAGAAAACACCAAAAAGTATATATTTTTGTTTTCATTTTTGAACGTAGAATTTTAAATCTGTTTAGAACGGGTTAAAATAAAATTAATGAAACGGTCATTTAATGCTTTGCTTCCTTTTATTTTGACGGAAAAAATAATTTCATGGAGTCGATATGCTCATCTTTTTCGACGGATAATAATTTTTCCGTTTTTTAACTGTTTTCTATACTTCACAACTAGTTTTTTTTTCTTTCGATTCCATATTTGGTCTCGTATGCACCAAAATATAACACTTTTACGTTGTTTTTCTTTTAATACGTCTTATTGATAATTAAATAAAGCTATTTCCACCGTGAAACAATTCTTTTTTCTTTTTCAACGCTTTATTAATTCATGCGGTAAAGGGTTAAAATCAGAATCAGTTTATTACACGAATTGCCCTGTGACAAAGGATACGAAAATATTTTTGATCCGAACTGTACACGTTCGTAGTACGCTTTGTACGCGTCTACGTGGCACATTGCTTCAGAAAGTGGCGCAATTTCGCGTCTAGTCAGCCTCCGCTGGGAACACGGCTTCGCGCGGGAACAATAAACGGGGTTCACGCGCGTTGCGACACGGCAATAGTCGGCTGCTACGCTGCATGCTAAGTTGCAACGGCTCTGTTATCACGGAACTCGTAACCGGAAGGCAAACAGAGCCAGTGAGTTTCGTTTTGGCAGCCGGCTTCTACGCACCTGTTCCTTGCAGTTGGTATGCTCTTCCTGTAGAAAATCAGTGATTCGCGAGAGTTTAGGGGTTTCCCTTTCTTAACGCACGGAAGAACCTCGGTTACACGAGGTAATGGAGAATCTGAAGCGTTTCGAATTGTTAAGCTCATAGTAAAACGTTTCAGAGTGAGGATCATCGATTTTGTGTAATTTTAATACACGGTAGTACTAAAAAATATTCACTTATCGAATTTAGGTTAAACGATGTTGGAATAATCGATATTTTATTTAAAAATATGGCGAGCGATAATTTATTAATGTAATCTTCTACGATAAATTAATTGTTACTTAAACTTACTATTAATTAGTAAATATGAAACTTTGGTTTAAAAAAATTGTGTTTACTTTAAAATCCTTTTTATAACACTAATTACTTATATTTAATTAAATATAATTTGTTTATGGGAGTATTGAATAAGTTTGCAACAGTGTTTCAATTAATTAACGGTATTTAGGCAAAGTTTAATTATAACAATAGATATTTATATCATTCACTAAATTAAATATTTCTATTGTTTATTAACTTATTAACATACATTCACATAAACATTTCAGTAACTTTTCATTCTTGGAAAATTCACCCAGAAGATTTTTTTGCATTCCAATAATACTGAAGGGCACAAGATGTAACAATTTATCGTGGACACCCTGTATAAGGATAATGTAGGGGTATAAATAAACTGACAAATTAATTGTTTTAAAATTTTATTATTAATGCCCTACACGCGTAGTTCGGCACATTTTCGCAAACAACCATCTGATATATTTATACATATTTGTATACATATTTTTCACGTGTGTGTCTGTATATATATGTGTGTGTGTGTGTGTGTGTACATACGCATATAACATTATCTGTCGCTACAATAAAACAGGATTCAGTTTCTTTCGCACACACTTTCTCACATTTTCTCATCACTGAAGTTACCATTCACCTAATTATCCTTCGACACGTTCGTAATTAATCCTTTGCACCCTAAAAACGATTCTAATTAGTCAAATGATACCAATTTCACAAATTTCACAGAGCAAACAATTTTGTTTAAAAATTTCAGTGTTATTTATTTAAGTCAATTAATTTAAATAAATTTTAAAGTAAACAAATTTTGGTAGATACTGTTTTGAATATTGAATGTTTTTAATTTACAAAATTTTTGAAAGTGAACTTAAAATTCATTAATTAACTAAATAATTAAAAAATAGTCTTTAGAGTTCAAAGGGTTAATTAAGATTAACGATGATCTAATTAGTCGGGTCAAACTAATAAAATAATTGTTCACCTGACCGCTATTGTCGTTTCAATTATTATACTCCGATTTTTCTTTTCTCGAAACGAATTCTGTGATTCGAGCTCGTGATAATTAACGATCCATCGTTTTCTTTTTGATGACACCGGTACTTATCGTTAGACAACACCGAATTTCGCACGTTATTGCGTTAGGTCACTAGTCGCTTTACGTCTCTAATCGATAAATAACGCGATACTTGTTGAACATCGAGTTGAAACGCTGCTTCGAGATGTTTCAACCCTTTAACCATTGAACAGGCGAGAATACGCACAAAAAAAAATACACGCACACAAGATTTTATCGTGAAATGGTAAATTGAAGGTTTTGTTTGAGGTTAGGTTTGACGCAAGAGAAGTGTGATCGCGGCATTATAATTCCATAAATGTTTCTTCCCATTTTTTCTTTTAAATAAGGGACTTTCCTTTGTTTTTTAAAGTATCAGTAAAATTTTGCAGCTTATCTTTTTAGTATAAGTAACTTTTTTTAATATAAGATAGTGGGTAACAATTATATCATGTTTATAAATTTTCCAAAAAATGTCTTTCTGAAATTATTGTCGTTTACACGAAGCGTAAGTACAAGGATTGTATGAACTGTTCAAAAATTACTATAATCACATCTTAGTAATTTTTGATAGTGTATTCCTGCAACAGAAATATCCCTAGCAATTGGTGATATCATGGTGGTTAGAAATTAGAATATTCAAATAGAATAAACTGTTATACTTATAAAATTTCCAATGTTTTTAATATTTATTATAACCAAATAAATATTTGAATGCCACTCATATTGTTTAATAAGTAGACTGAGGACTTTTATAAAAATAATGGAAAACATAACCTAAATAAAATTCTTCTTCACTCTTTAAATGTGAATTTTGCTACCTTTTCGCATTTAACTTCACCATAAACGCATAAAAGCTCGTACACACCATAATATGTTATATCGAAATCGCTATAATTCATTAATATACATAATCGAACCTCAAACATCGCATAATTAAATTCTAAGAGGTTAAAACGAACGCAAAAACTGACAAAATATTTTTTCTACAAAAAGATGCACCTATGCTTGTCGTTCATGGTTAAAGGGTTAAATTTGGCCGATTAACTTTCGCGAAAACAGCTTTAGGTTTCATTTTTTAAGGAACGCTGGCCACGACGACGAAGTATAACAACTACACGAGATCAGGATTGGGCGAATAAATCAAATCAAATAATTCAAACGTGATTATTCTAATTACACACCATCCTATTAGACCAGAAATTACCACAAAACAACCGTATATTAATTTATTCAAAGCAGCAATCAGCCTTTTCCAAATAAATTTCATCATTTACTTCTCAAATAATTTTTGTATCTTATTTCACACGATTTTACAGTTACATGCTTCTTTTAGTTAAACCGGTTCATTCAGAGTTACACGATTTTTGTAACAATCAAGTAAAATGTTTTAGTGAAGTTAATTCAGCTAGGTCACGATTAATGTGAATTCCAGAAACAAAATAGTATCAGGTCACGTTTAATGTTCACGAGAGCTCAATTAACGCGAAAGGAATACTACAATAATTATCGAGGAACAAAAAACGAAGAAGTTCTCGTTCAAGGAATTTTAAAATACCTTTCAAGTTGCGATAATTTAATAATTTAAGGATTTTTATTGTATTACATTACTATGTTTAAATTACTCGAATAATGGATTTATTATTCATTAGAATTTATCATTAATCGTGACCTACCTCCACCTTTAAATTCCTTTTTGTACTGTTTCCATTTTTTTTAAACAATTTTAAACATTTTTACCATTCAGTTTTCGTTTATATATTTAAATCCTTTTACTCGACACAATATTTGAATAAATGTTTCCTGAAACAATTCTCCACGTTAATTCCTGAACCCATTGTGTCAACCACGTCAGACAAACTTTCCTAACGGTGATCCATGCACGCAGACTGACGAACGAGCATCATTCAAATTTGCATGCTGTATTTGCTGCATCATTCGAAAGAACTTGCTCGAACGAACGATCTATTTGATTTATTCGCCTGTCCCCGCGCGAGACCTCGCTTACGGTTTTAATGATTGTTCTGTACACTCGACGTCTCGACCGAAAACGCGTCGATTTCCACTTTATATGTTTCACTCTTGTGTTTCCACTGCAAAAATAGAAAACGGAGAACGAAGTGTACGTACGTCTATATAATCGTTTTAACGCGCGTGGAAATCGACTTCAGAGGATCCTGAGGTTTCCCCGGGTATTTGTGTGCTCGACAGATATTATATGTATAGCGGTTGATTAGTCGGTTAGATTAATTAGGTCACGTTGAAATTAATTTAAACGCCGTACAGCGAACCTTATGGTGTTTCGTGGACACGAAGAAGCAATTGGGTGATTCTTCGATAAATTATAAGAAACACTTCATTTATTATTTAAATGCAAAAGATACCATGTAACAGGGGCAAAAATACAAAATAACATTACCTAAAATCTCAGAAACATGTTGAAAATAACCTAAATTGTGGATAGAATGGAATTAAGAAGGCTCGTTCTTTTTGTTACAGAGAACATAATTATGTTTTTAATTCGTTACAAATTAATTACAGGGTGTTCGGACGAAGCAAGGAGAAAATTGGAGGGGTGAATCTATGCGACATTCTAAGACGAAAATCAAGAGTAACAATATTACGTTTGAAGCTTTGTTTATTAGTTATAAGCAATTAAAGAAACGGGGCAACCTACGCCTGAGAGCAGGCAAACGGGCGACGCGGTAGGTAGCATCACTGTGCAGCCAGCGACGTTGCCTACCGTGTCGCCCGTTTGCCTGCTCTCAGGCGTAAAACAGCCCGTCTTTTAACTGCTTATAACTAGTAAACAAAGCGTCAAACGCAATATTGTTACTCTTGATTTTCTTCTTAGAATATTTCATAGAGTCATCCCTTAAATTTTCCCCCAGCTTGGAATACACAAATCATAAACTACCTGACGATACACTAGACAATGGACTCGCACTCATCAAATTCATTCCCTCTCATCCATGTAAACCAACACTCGCATAAATTACCTAAATGAAACAAACATCTATCACGAAATATAATCATCTAGACCCAATGGAACAGTATCAAATCGTCACTAATGACCAGAAGCACGAATTAAAAAGAAATGATTGCAGCATAAATTATCATCAACCGCGAGAAGATGGAAAAATTTTGTACGTTTTATGGACATCAATTCGTTTTTCTTTTTTTTTAATGGATTGCAAATTTTTAGGCAAGTTCACATTTTTATGAAGGTAATTAGAAAAATGGAATTTATTTCACCTTTTAAGTGGTATATCAAGTACACTGTGTTTGATACTATTTTTTTTTTTACCTTTTCTAGATTTAAATTTCCCACAAATTCATATGAATTCAACGTTTATTCATTGGTTAAAAGCAGGCAGATTCAGGTTAAACGGAAATGCTTTTCATATTTATTTATCAAATATCGTAAGTAAATCCGATATCAAACGTCGCGAGCAATCAATAATCGCATACAGTTACCCAAAATAGTTATTACAGTTATTATAACCACAAATATTAATTTTAATATACCCATGGTAACTGTATTTAAATTTTCGTACAATAATTTTTCGATTTATTTTTCAATCTGTTCAGATTGATCGTTAAATTTTCAAAATTCACGTTTTTTTCTCTCTATTGTTTAAAATTCAGCAGGTACATAAAAATTTCTGTGATCGATGGACTACGTGTTTTTATGCAAATTCACATTTTTTCGAGGACAATTAAAAAAAATGGAACCCAACCAGAGATCTTCTTCAATCTTTAAATATTATAACCAGTACTTTCCTTTGGATACATCGAATATTTTTACATGTTTCATGGATTTTGTATTTTTGTTTGCATATTTAAATCTTCCATAAATGTCTAAATATTCACAGTCTGGTGATTGACAATAACAATTTTACATTACTATCACAAAAATACCAATAAAATTAGATCAACACTAGTTCTAATACAGTTGTCTTACTTTTCTACGAAGAATGTAATTTGTGTAAAATCATTCCGAGTGTAAAAAGCTAAAAATCGTGAGAACGGACAGAAATTGGGAGCGTTCGTAGTCAAGGGGGAAACAACAGATGAAACAGATCCGATATTACCATGAAGATGGCCATTGAATGTTCTTTAATTAAAGAATGGGCCAATGAAAACGGGGGAAACTTTGTTGATTGTAAAATGATCGTTTCAATGGAGCGGATACCCGGTCCAAATATCAAAGTTCAGAATCGCGTTCCCGGCGAGCAGCGCGTCCGTCGCACTCCATTAATTTCATAAATTCGTTTGGACCGTTGAAAGCAACGAAACGAATGCACGAACTGCGAGGTACACGCGTTATTTGTTTGTTTAACTAACTAACAGTGGCCATAATTTAAACAAACCGCCCTCAAAAAAAAAAGATTTTTCGTTTAAACTCAATTTAAACTCAGTATTTGTTTAAACTCTTCGCACATCACGATAAATGTGAAACGTTTAATGTTTAAAAAAGTCATCAATCGAAGGACCCTAGTTTCTTTTTTTAAACAATAAATATAACACTTTGTTAGTGACATATATTTTTGTCTTAATTCTCTTGTTAATAAAATTTAAAAAATTAGAAACCTTTTTAGGTTAACTTTTGCACTCGAAAAGCAAACGATACCAACTTCATAAATTGAATGAATGAAATAAACTGTATGGAAGTGAATTTTAGTAGCATTTAATTTCGATACTTTTCTCGGAGAAATTTTTAAAAACAATTTCACTCGACGACTAAGAGTCTCCTTTCACGTGCAAAGGGGTAATATTTCTTATTGCTAAATTTGAAAAATTCAATTCTTCAGGTTGTTACTAAAAATGAATGAAACCACCATACACTTTGTAAATTATGAGATTAATAAAAATTATTATAATTAAACAAATCGTGTTCAATTTATTATGAATCGAACAAAAATTAGAATCCATGTAATTCGTAAAAATTTAACGACTCAATTACAGATCAACCATCCAGTTTTCATCGATTAGAAGATTAATAAAAATTACTGTAATTAAACAAATGATGAAACAAATCATATTCAGTTTATTATGGATCGAACAAAAATTAGAATCCATGTAATTCGTAAAAATTTGACGACTCAATTACAGATCAACCATCCAGTTCTTTTCTATTAGAAGATTAATAAAAATTGCTATAATTAAAGAAATAATTTAAAAAATCATATTCAATTTATTATGGATCGAACAAAAATCAGAATCCACGTAATTCGTAAAAATTTGACGACTCAATTACAGATCAACCATCCAGTTCTTTTCTATTAGAAGATTAATAAAAATTGCTATAATTAAAGAAATAATTTAAAAAATCATATTCAATTTATTATGGATCGAACAAAAATCAGAATCCACGTAATTCGTAAAAATTTAACGACTCAATTACAGATCAACCATCCAGTTTTTATCGATTAGAAGATTAATAAAAATTGCTATAATTAAAGAAATAATTTAAAAAATCATGTTCAGTTTATTATGGATCGAACAAAAATCAGAATCCACGTAATTCGTAAAAATTTAACGACTCAATTACAGATCAACCATCCAGTTTTTATCGATTAGAAGATTAATAAAAATTGCTATAATTAAAGAAATGATGAAACAAATCATGTTCAGTTTATTATGGATCGAACAAAAATCAGAATCCACGTAATTCGTAAAATTTAACGACTCAATTACAGATCAACCATCCAGTTTTTATCGATTAGAAGATTAATAAAAATTACTATAATTAAACAAATCATGTTCAGTTTATTATGGATCGAACAAAAATCAGAATCCACGTAATTCGTAAAAATTTAACGACTCAATTACAGATCAACCATCCAGTTCTCATCGATTAGAAGATTAATAAAAATTGCTATAATTAATGAAATAATTAAAAAAATCATGTTCAGTTTATTATGGATCGAACAAAAATCAGAATCCACGTAATTGACTCAATTACAGATCAACCATCCAGTTTTTATCGATTAGAAGATTAATAAAAATTGCTATAATTAAAGAAATAATTAAAAAAATCATGTTCAGTTTATTATGGATCGAACAAAAATTAGAATCCACGTAATTGACTCAATTACAGATCAACCATCCAGTTTTTTTTTGGCACTAGAACGATAATTCAACGCTCGTTCTCTAAAGTTCTTGCAAACAGCTCGTCCATTCACGAATAAACACCACTGATTATGATGAATCAGTTAGCCAGCTGGTTCACTTCTAGTTTCCCCAGTTCCTTCCTCGTAAATCAACGAATCCGCGAAAGTACCAGCTGTTTACGTTCACGTTCCCAAGATGCTCGGCCAAGATGTGTACGGTGCATGCATAATCCTGACAGAGTGCAAAGTCGAAAGTGGTCTCAGTTCCAGCCCTCCTTTTCTTTCCTGATCGAGATACACGCTCCAGAAACAAGTAAGACGTGTCGCGGATGCTGGAATCCGAAACGAGGAGCGAAACGCTTGTGGCGACGCCATATTGATCGTATCATGCGAATGGCACTCTGCATATAGAATTGAACGTTGGAAGGATCAACGGTGTCGAGTATACTATTTCTGTCATTGAAAATCAACAGGATTACTGATTTAAAGTCGGATCAAATACGTGCATTTTCTGAAAGTTCAAACGTTTCGAGTAATTGCGACAAAAAAAATTGGTCATCCTTGGGTTTGGCCATTGTTAGATTGAAACTTGTTTTATTAATAAGCAAAAGCATCTCGTTATTGTAAGATAAAATGGTATGCATTGTAAATATACAAGATATCGTAATAACAATCGTCATATAAATGTGAGATAAAAAGTGTGTGGTATGTAGAAAATTTACCTTTTTTTTTTATTAGATGGAGAACCAAGTAGATTCATAGTGAAAAATTTGAATAATTCAATTTTGTTTCAACGTTTCAATTTTATTTGGTAGAGTGAAAAGTAGATGCCACTGAAAATATTATATTATTCTCCGATTTTTAATCTTAATATGATTTCCAAAGACTTTTCATTTTCGCATATATAATTGCACCGCTGAAAATGGCAACTGATGAAATGATACAAATTCAATAGAAAATCGAAAGCTTAGAATTTGTGATGAGTAGCAAAGAAATTTTCATATTTCATATAATTTTAATTTTTTACAATACTGCCTTCAAATCTTATGGCACCTCCATAGTACCAAACAAATTTCAATTTTTTACAATACTGCCTTCAAATCCTATGGTTCTTCCATGGTACTAAACAAATTTCCATATTTCATATAATTTTAATTTCTTATAATATTGCCTTCAAATCTTATGGTTCCTCCATGGTACCAAACAAATTTCCATATCTCATATAATTTCAATTTTTTACAATATTGCCTTGTTCTTCCATGGTACTAAACAAATTCCCATATTTCATATAATTTTAATTTCTTATAATACTGCCTTTAAATCTTGTGGTTCCTCCATGGTACCAAACAAATTCCCATATTTCATATAATTTTAATTTCTTATAATACTGCCTTTAAATCTTGTGGTTCCTCCATGGTACCAAACAAATTTCCATATTTCATATAATTTTAATTTCTTATAATACTGCCTTTAAATCCTATGGTACCTCCATGGTACCAAACAAATTTTCATATCTCATATAATTTCAATTTTTTACAATATTGCCTTTAAATCCTATGGTACCTCCATGGTACCAAACAAATTTCCATATCTCATATAATTTCAATTTTTTACAATACTGCCTTTAAATCCTATGGTTCTTCCATGGTACCAAACAAATTTCCATATTTCATATAATTTTAATTTCTTACAATACTACCTTTAAATCCTATGGTACCTCCATGGTACCAAACAAATTTCCATATCTCATATAATTTCAATTTTTTATAATACTGTCTTCAAACCTTATAATTCCTCCATGGTACCAAAAAAATTTTCATATCACATGCAATTTTAATTTTTTACAATAGTGCCTTTAAATCCTATGGTTCTTCCATGGTACCAAACAAATTTCCATATCACATGCAATTTTAATTTTGTACAATACTGCCTTTAAATCTTATGGTACCTCCATGGTACCAAACAAATTTCAATTTTTTACAATACTGCCTTCAAATCCTATGGTTCTTCCATGGTACCAAACAAATTTCCATATTCCATGTAATTTCAATTTTTTACAATACAGTCTTCAAACCTTATGGTTCCTCCATGGTACCAATTCTTTTCCACGACACTCGATTCGAAAACCCGTCTATCCCCATAGCAAACTATTAATCCGCCCACCAAACCATTCGACATTGAGTAATTCAAGAATATCCCTGATTACGTGGACAGAGGATATCGAATGACGGTTTCATCTTCTGATTTTATCCTCGGTGTACAATTTTTCCAAGGGGGGGGGCGTGTTTGCCGACGGTTACCGATCCCCTTGGGTACCAGTGGTAATCTTCTTAATGCATTGCAACGACCCGTTAAGATCAGCAGGATATTTCGAGACGCTCGTCGAGGACCGATTCTGTAATGTAACTTTCCCGCGCAAATAGAACGCGAACGTTGAATATCACAGCGATAGAGGGAATAATATTTTTAATGGACCTTTGATACCGTTTGTCCGATAGGGAGCTTTACGAGAAAGCTAAGCTTTCTTGAAAAGCTGAGGAACCCGCTTGAAAATGACTGTGGATAATGAGAAAACAGTCGAGTACCTTCAATCGCCATTTTTAAACATTCCCTTGCAAAATATTATTTATAATTTGTTAAGTTTATTCGAAGAAAAAGTACATTGGGTAGTGAGCACTGTGGGAGACAAAAGTTTAAGACCGAAGGGTTAGCGAAAACAAATTAATTGATTTATAGAAAATAATTAATTGAATTTAAGTTAAAAATAATTAATTAAATTTAAGGTAATACATTTAAATTAAAAATAAATTAATTTAATTTAAGGTAATAAATTTAAATTAAAAATAATTAATTACGTTTAAGGTATTAAATTTAAATTTAAAGTATTAAATTTGAATTTTTAATAATTAATTACATTTAAAGTATTAAATTTAAATTAAAAATAATTAATTACGTTTAAGGTATTAAATTTAAATTTTAAATAATTAATTAAACTTAAAGTATTAAATTTGAATGTTTAATAATTAATTAAATTTAAAGTATTAAATTTAAATTTGAAATGATTAATTAAATTTAAAGTAATAAATTTGAATTTTTAATAATCAGTTGTTTTAAAAACAATAAATGAATTTTATATTCTTTGTTGATCGATAAAAAATTCGTCTTAAACTTATGTCTGCTACTGTATTTGGTGTTGCAACAGTGTTAATTAATTGGGTGTGTATTTTTGGGCATTCGTGAGAGATTGAAACATGGTGACATGGAAAAGAGAGTGTGGTATGTAAAAATGTGTAAAATAATTAAAATGAAATACAAAATTGTGATGTTTAAAGGGTAAATTATTATTTATAATATTTATTTAGATTTCACTTTCTTCGTTGTGTTTAACAAGATATGAATTTGGCTAAAAATGTACAGTTTAGTAGAAAGAGAGAAAATTTGGAAAAAATGGCTAAAGAGAGAAAAGTTGATATAATGATAATAATATAGGTGATAAAGATAACAGAAGGAAGGTCGCAAAAATGGGGAATTACAAGAAGGGGTGAACATGAAGGAGTTAGAGGGGGTCATAAAAGTGAAATGAAAAGAGAGAAAGCGATAACGAAGGGGGATGAGGAAAAAGCGATAAAAGGTGATAGTAAAAACGGGTAACAAAATCGTTATGACGATAACATATCTCAGAGGAATGATTAGGGCGTAAATATTACAAATTTCATTCGTTCCATCCAAACTGATATGCAAGCTTTTTAAAATTGTTTAACTCGCAAACATTTCTGAAACAATAACAATTCTACGAAGCTGAAAATGATAAGAAAAAATCTTCAGAAGAAAAATTATCATAATATATTATAATTACCTAATAATAATTACCAATCTTCTATTTACTGAAGCTATTGTGTAAATTCTGATACTTTTTAACAAAAATTATCACAAATTACACTGCTTAATTACTCACATGAAAATAATAAGAAAAAGAACATCAGAAAAGAAAATTACCATAATGTAACTATCCAATAATTACCAATTCTTATTTAATTACAAAAATTATCAAGTCGATTCTCAAATTATCACAAATTACATTGCCTAATCATTCACATGAAAGTAATAAAAAAAGAAAAAACAGAAAAAAATTGCCATAATGTAACTATCCAATAATTACCAATTTTTAATAACCAAAATTATCAAGTCAATTCCCAAATTATCACAAATTACACTGCTTAATCATTTACATGAAAATAATAAAAAAAAACGAACATCAGAACGAAAATTACCATAATGTAATTATCCAATAATTACCAATTTTTTATAACCAATATTATCAAGTCGATTCCCAAATTATCACAAATTACACTGCTTAATCATTTACATGAAAATAATAAAAAAACGAACATCAGAACGAAAATTACCATAATATAACTATCCAATAATTACCAATTTTTAATAACCAATATTATCAAGTCGATTCCCAAATTATCACGAATTACACTACCTAATTACTCACATAAAAGTAATAAAAAAAGAAAAAAAAGAAGAAAATTACCATAATATAACTATCCAATAATTGCCAATTTTTAATAACCAATATTATCAAGTCGATTCCCAAATTATCACAAATTACACTACCTAATTACTCACATAAAAGTAATAAAAAAAGAAAAAAAAGAAGAAAATTACCATAATATAACTATCCAATAATTGCCAATTTTTAATAACCAATATTATCAAGTCGATTCCCAAATTATCACAAATTACACTACCTAATTACTCACATAAAAGTAATAAAAAAAGAAAAAAAAGAAGAAAATTACCATAATATAACTATCCAATAATTACCAATTTTTAATAACCAAAATTATCAAGTCGATTCCCAAATTATCACAAATTACACTGCTCAATTATTCATATCACGTAAGAACATCCCTCAGAAAATCCGGTACCCTGTCCACGTACGAGATACCGAACGAGATAAAGAACCATCCCCAATAATCCAACAATTATCCACTGCAAATCCTCCATTGAACGGCGAAATAACTCATCCCAGAAACGTTCGCCGCTTTTTATCGGGCCTTCATCGTCCCCGGCCGATGCAAATCGACCAGCATTCCGGAAGTTCGTTGAAAACTGCACAAGGTTCTCGTTCTAGCCGCCCCTACGTGGTAATCCTTGTTCCTTTCCATGTCGCAGCCGCGTTCATCCTTTAATTCCTCGTGTCAACATCGAGCCGGGCCGTTTTCACACTCGAGGTAATTTTCATGCTTTCCAACGCGACGTTTCGACCACAATCTCGTCTGGTGTTCGTTTCACACCGGCTCCCCGGGTTCCATGTGACTTTAATAAACCCGCTGGGAAGGCGACAGAGGGATTCATTGGGTGTTGCTCGCTGGGCTCGTTTCTTTACGCTGAACGAACTCCTCTGTGATTCCCCGCTTTAATGGAGTACACTCTGCGAGCTGGCGGATATATACAGGGTGTTCCAACAGCCCTGGGCTTAAATTGAAAGAGTAACTCCCTGAGACATTCTAAGACGAAAATCAAGAGTAACGATTTTGCATTTGAGGCTTTGTTTACGAGTTATAACTAGTTAAAGATATCGTTTAATCCGGGCCGTTCGACTCTTGAGAGCGGGTAACCGAGGCAACTCGGTCGGTAACGTCGCTGAGTCCACAGTGATGCTCAAGCGTCGAACGGTCCGGATTAAACGATATCTTTAACTAGCTATAACTCGTAATTTCTTAGGTCTTAAAGTTTTGTCCACTACTGTACAGGGTGTTCCGACAGTCCGAGGCTTAAATTGAAAGAGTAACTCCCTGAGACATTCTAAGACGAAAATCAAGAGTAACGATTTTGCGTTTGAGGCTTTGTTTACGAGTTATAACTAGTTAAAGATATCGTTTAATCCGGACCGTTCGACGCTTGAGAGCGGGTAACCGAGGAAACTCGGTCGGTAACGTCGCTGAGTCCACAGTGATGCTCAAGCGTCGAACGGTCCGGATTAAACGATATCTTTAACTAGCTATAACTCGTAATTTCTTAGGTCTTAAACTTTTGTCCACTACTGTATACGGAGCATAATGGCACATAGTGTAATAATGGAAACATGAAAAAAATAATAAACGATCCTCAAAGTTTTAGTAATTCTTCGTGTTTCGAATAGAAATTTTTCTGGTATCTTCTTTCATGCCAGAGCCACAGAGTATTCATCTTTTTTTTCTATAACTTTTTTAAAATTGCAAAACCAATCTGCCATGAATATTTTGCGCTCTATAATTTTCAAAAAATTGCGAAATTAATTTATCATAGCTACTTTGCGGTCTACAATTTTCAAAAAATTACAAAAAACTAATCTGTCATCAATATTTTGCATTCTATGATTTTTCAAGGTTGCAAAATGTCGTCGATAAATGATAAATGCTTTCCAAATAGAGTTTCACCCGTCTCGAACTTCAACTTTTCATCGATCTACCTGTAAATAAGAGACCCAGTTTCGTGGAAAAGGGGAGAAAATTTAATAAGCAACGATCAAGAAAACGGGTGAGGAAGCAACGGCGACAGGAAAGCGACGTTATCGGGCCAGTCTTAAAGTATCACTCAAATCAGATCATCCATCTGCCCTGGGGGGCAGCAGCCTTATTTACGGACCTGATAAAACGCCGCTCGCGGCAGAAACAGTGTCTTCAGGCGGGCTGCCATCTTAAAATAGGTCGTCCATGTTGAAAATTTCCTCCTTTCAGAACGCCCCTACAGGTATTAAACGTCTCTTTCAATAACGCTTTACGCGACCCGTACACGTGTACAGTGTCTCCTAGACGATGATGACTTCCGGTAACGCGTGCACCAAGCCGCTTGTTCGGTTCACTCGATAAACTTCGGTTGCAGCTTCCGGATGCAATTTTCGCTACCATCAACGTTGAATGTTTTCGCTTGAAAATGAATCTTTTTTATTTATTTTATTTTTATTTTTATTTTTATTTTTTTTGGAAAACTAAGTGCAATAAGTAAACTGCACTTTTTTTACGGATTTGTGAAAAATTTGAGAATATATAGATGTAGGAAATGAACATAATATTCAAAATTACGAAAAATATTAGAATATTTGAAAAAAGAAACAATTCTTCTATCTGAATTTCATTTGTTTAATTCTGTTCTTCGAAATACGAATTTGAATAAAAATTCAGCATTTAATAACTGTTAATTATTACAATTATTGTACCGGGGATATGTGGTAATAATCTTTTTAAACTGAATTGGAAAATAAATTTTTAATCGAAAATTCGTTTCTGATTTAATGATAAAAAAAAAACCGAAATTTGTAACCTTTTTTTTTTAATTTTAGCAACAAGGAAGCACTTTTTAATTATTTTCAAACTGGACAAATTGAATGAATTAAAATGATTCACAGTGGTCGTTTAACCTGCTGGTTACTCGCATAAAAATAATTAATTTTTATAAATTCGAACGTTCAATTTTTCCTAGTAAATGACAGAAACACCTAATTTCATTCGTGTCCACGATTTCCGGGAGTCCGCTACAAAACGCAAAAGGATCTGACATCAGACGCCTCGATTCGACTTAAAAAGGATTTCAACAACCAACTGTCAACTTTCAAATAAATCGCTGTTTTGAAAATAATTGGTTCAATTAACAAAACTAACGAAACTTCGAATATTTCGGAGTTATACTAAAAAAAATTGACGACCTACGCTTTTTACGGATCGAACAACGAATTTCATTTAGGGAACAAAACGCAGGCGCCATCATTAATTGGCGATTAAAAAAGTCTTCTGCACCGTTCACCTTTTAATTGGCGACCGAAACAATCCTCGTGATTGAATCTCCCGCCTCGGCCGCTAATTGGCCGCCGGGACGCTGTCATGGCCGCCCTCTTGGCAATCAAGATACCAACTTCAAGGATCGACGATAGCGACGGGCAATTTGACTTTCAGTTCAGAATTAATTCGAATTCTTTTCAATATCGTGGAAACTTGAATCACTTCGAACACGATTCAACGTTCAAGATTCTTGATTTTTTATTTTATAATATTGCAAAATTAATTTATCATACAAATCAAGCTCCTTGAAAATTTGAAAAATTCAAAAATTAATTTATCATGAATATCGTAGCTTCTGTAATTTAAAAAAAAATCGCAAAGTCAATTTATTATGAATTTTTTTAGAATCAAAATTTTTAAAGACTATGAAATTAATTTATCTATGATTTTTAAAAATTACAAAAACCATAGGTTATTTACCATAGGCTTCAAGCTCTTTAGAATTCTTTTTAATTTCCCTAGGATTTCAAAGAACAAAATTTTATTAACAATCCTAACAAAATAAAAACTTGTTCACAAATTTGAGGTTAACCCTTGGAGACCCGTCGATTTCATTTTATTTTCTTTCTCGCGTTCCCCAAACTCGAACACCGCTTACGATTACAAGTTCCTAAAACATTCCCAGAAGCTTCAAGACACAAAAAGCTACCACAGCTCATAATTGAAGACTTTTAATAATCACGTTCGAAACTATTCAAATTTCCCGCCATATTTCTGTATTCTATACAATACGAAACCCATCGCAATTCGACGATCCGCAATTCAGATACACGCCTCGATGTGCACGTTGGTCATCTCGCTGGCTCTCAGCTGATTGTTCACGTGTAATTCCGAGGACGCGTTGCTGTGCACCAGGTCCTGCTTCCGGTGGGCCTGGCGGAGGTCGCGAACCGGTCCGATCGCCACGCAACAGCTCTCCAGGGTCTTCCTGAAGGCGGCCCGGAAGTCCCGGTTGAAGTAGGCGTAGATGAGCGGGTTCAGGGCACTGTTGAAGTAGCCTACCCAGAATACCACCGCCACGACCGCGTCGCTGCTCTCGCAGCTGTCGCAGAGGGAGGTGATGATGTACCTGTTGAAAGAAAAAAATGGACATCTGAACGTTTCCACGTTAATTTTTTATCCAACGTCATCCCTAAATATGTAACCTCGTTACTATGTGGGATGGTTTCTGTCTGAACTGTAATTGGTGTGGATAGAGTTCTGTTTTACCCTTTGAGTACTGAATTATTTGCAGATTTTTATGCTCATGGGACGAATTTAATTTGTCGCTATACAGATTAATATGTAAAAGTAACACATTTTATTTGGAATATACTTATATTGGTGATATAAATATATTTTTGAAACAGCGTTTTAGTTACGAAATATAAATAAATATATATAAATAGAAACAGAATAGAAATAGTTATATGGAACAAGGATCAACGCCCACTGGCGGGGGTGCCGCAAACATCTACGCCTGCTTCTTAAATTCAGATGACGAGTCAGACTCGTCAAATGTGCCCAAAGGGTTAATGTAAATTTTATTTGCTTACTGTTATTTATATTGATTTTTATGCCTTTCTTCTTTGTACAATACTTTACTAAACACAAGATACGAAAAATGTAAAAACTTTTAGTTTAAAGTTGACATGAGTAAAGGTATATTTAAAAAAGAAAAGATTTCACCAAAAAAAAATGAAATTATCCGTTAGAATTTGAATACAGAAACATTAGGAAGCAAAAATTAACCGAAAACCAGCTTTCTCTCAACGTACAGTAGCGGACAAAAGTTTAAGACCAGAGAGTCAACAAAAATGAAATAATAACAAATAATAAATGAGAAACAGTACGGTAAACAAATTTTGTGTCCTTCATTAATCAATAAGTGCTATATTACCTTATTCACAATAAAAATGAACGTTCAGACAATATTTATAAATTATGGTATTATACTTTATGTTGTATACTTGTCTTAAATTTGTGTCCGCTACTGTAATTCGTGAGTTCTTGAATGCAAATGGTTAAATAGTGATATTCACAATTTTCAGTGACACTTATCTATATTAAGTAAATTTTTCTGCTATTGACATAATTTTATGTGTATACAAATTGAACACCAGAGAGTCAAAGAAAGAAAAATTTTAATAGTTAAATAATAATTATTAAGTAATAAGAGGATTATACAGTAGTGGACAAAAGTTTAAAGACCAGAAAGTCGACAAAAATGAAATAATTAATACATGAAAAATAATATAGTAAACAAATTTCGTGTTCTTCATTAATCAATAACTGTGTTACACTACCTTTTTAACGATAAAAATGAACGCACAAACAATATTTACGGACCATAAAACTGTGTTCTACATTGTTCTCTCGTCTTAAACTTTTGTCCGCTACTGTACGCGTTCTTCTTTTCTGCCGACGATCTAGGAAGCAGATCTAGGGGAATTTAGGTTATACAGGGTGTTCGGACAGCCCTGGGCTTAAATTAAAAGAGTAACTCTCTAAGACATTCTAAGACAAAAATCAAGAGTAACGATTTTGCGTTTGAGACTTTGTTTACGAGTTATAACTAGTTAAAGATATCGTTTAATCCGGACCGTTCGACTGTTGAGAGCGGGTAACCGAGGCAACTCGGTCGGTAACGTCGCTGAGTCCACAGTGATGCTTCAAGCGTCGAACGGTCCGGATTAAACGATATCTTTAACTAGTTATAACTCGTAAACAAAGCCTCAAACACAAAATCGTTACTCTTGATTTTCGTCTTAGAATGTCTCAGGGAGTTACTCTTTCAATTTAAGCCCAGGACTGTCCGAACACCCTGTATAAAGCCACTGTTCGTCCTGTTCCGTTGAAGGCGAGGCGGCAGCAGTCTGGCGACGAAACGATGGATCGATTTGGAGTCGTTTTTGGACGGAGCAGGTGGAGAACAAGTGGATACAGCGAAGATTGAATTAGGTTCGGTGAAGTTTCAGCGGGGATGAAGTTCGTTGGAAGACGGGGACGCTTAAGCGAAATTCGATACTCTTTAATTTAAGATAAACAACGTTGCGCTGGGCATGTTATTTTTGTGAACGTGGCGGCAGGGTGTAAATTGTGTACTTAGGTTTCCTCTTTTTTCTTTTTTTTTTTTTTTTTGGAAGAAGTTTTGAGAAGAAATCGATTGACGTCACAAGGGTGGTTTTCGATTCGAATGATGTGTTATTCGAAAGCCGTAAGACGATCGTGAAGGTCGTGACATTGATATTCATGGTTACTTCAAATAGGAGGTTGTCGGCAAGAGCTGGGTCCATTTCGACCCAGCAGCTACAAACCGTTTCGCAGCGTTCGTCTCGAAATGGATTTTAAATTTTATTCATTCACGTTGATACGTACAGGGTGTCTGTAAATGATTGGATTTACAGAAAAGTTCAATAAGAAAAATGTACACAGTTTCAGATCATTTTTAACACTAGAACTACCGATAATTACAATGTACTTATTTGCATGGAACAGATCGCACTGAAAATTACGTGAAAAAATATTGAATACACAGAAAAGAAATCTTTATTTATACCTTCTGCAGAAAACTATAGTAAATTTTGGAAACTTTACCATAGTGAATTTGTAAGGTTATTATAAGTATTTAATTTGCCCAATTCCCTATACTTATTTATTCATAAATTAATATAATAAATTTTTAATATTACTAATTTAATCATTATAATCAATTTTAGAATATTACTATTTTTTTTTTTTTTTTATTAAATAATACATTTCCAATTAAAATTCTTATAATTAGTCATTTTGACTGTTCTGATAGTTCTAGTGTTAAGACACATTTAGGACTAGAATTTTTTCTATCCATTTTCTAGATTTCCTATTTTATGAACACTATATGCCCTGTAACTTTTGAAACAGATTGTACACACGTGAATACATTCCTTTAGTGTTTTCGTTTTCAGCTTTCTAATTCATCTTTAAGTAAGTTTTTCTACTCATTTTCCTAAATTTTCTATTTTATAAACACCAGATGTCCTGTAACTTTTGAACAGATTGTACACATATGAATACATTCCTTTTAGTGTTTCGTTTTTCAGCTTTCTAATTCATCTTTAAGCAATTTTTTTTCTACTCATTTTCTAGATTCCCTATTTTATGAACAGTAATATGCCCTGTAACTTTTGAAACAGATTGTACACACGTGAACACATTCTTTCTAGTGTATCCTTATTTCAGCTTTCTAATTCATCTTTAAGCAATTTTTTCTACTCATTTTCTAGATTTCCTATTTTATGAACACCAGATGTCCTGTAACTTTTGAAAGAGATTGTACACATATGAATACATTCCTTTTAGTGTTTCGTTTTTCAGCTTTCTAATTCATCTTTAAGCAATTTTTTCTACTCATTTTCTAGATTTCCTATTTTATGAACACCAGATGTCCTGTAACTTTTGAAAGAGATTGTACACATATGAATACATTCCTTTTAGTGTTTCGTTTTTCAGCTTTCTAATTCATCTTTAAGCAATTTTTTCTACTCATTTTCTAGATTTCCTATTTTATGAACACCAGATGTCCTGTAACTTTTGAAACAGATTGTACACACGTGAATACATTCCTTCTCCCTCGATAGTGTTCGTGTCTAAGTGATTTAGCGATGCAATCTTTTTTGTTCACATTCAATCGATTCTCTCCTTATGCTCTAAGTTATCCTTCATCTGTTACACATTTTCTTTTTCTTTTTTTGTATTTCGAAAGGAAACCGTATTACGAGTACAGCGTGACCACAAAAGAACGCAGGTGGGCAAATCCAACCAGTTGCTGTGTTTCCCACACACACACACACACCATATTGTCTTTACACATCAATCATGTGCACGACCTTGGGTATAGCCTGAGCTAAAATTGAACGACGGAAGGTGAAGGTCGTTCTTCTTGTCCCGAGCAACTGGTCAGACATTTTTTCCCCGCTCAAGGGGATCGAACGTTTCGCCGTCTGTGCATGTTAACGGTCAAATCGTCTGGAAACTTTCCCTTTCCTCCGCGTTTTCGCGTTACACCAGTCGTTATCGACTTTCTCCCCTCATTATGACGTAACCTGCGACACAATGCAACCCTTGGCACCCGAGTATCGTCATAGAACTCGTTCGAGGATCGATTGTTGCCGTTTGTGCACTCGTTACGACACTGGTTTCACGATCATTATTTTCCTTTGATCGTTGTGATGGAGAATACAGGGTAAGGTTGCTCGAGTCGTAACCGTTTGAATTTTGAACGGACTACAGCGAATTTAATACCGATTACGTTGTAATAAATAACAACCATATTAACACAATTTTCGAATAACGCGTTTTAATTCTATTCATTTGATGAGTCCTAAGTTTTATACGGATTTTTCCTTGAGGGTACGACTTGAGCAACCTTACTGTTCAATGAAAAAAGTCGGGTCACAGGAGCTGCTGATTTGTAGTGTAAACATTGTTAACGTAAATTAATTGTAACTTTATCACTGTTATGAAGGACTGCTTATGAGATTGTTAAAGATAGAATATAACTTTATGTCTGTAATATAATCAAGATAAAGTAAATTAATTGTAACTTTTTCACTGTTATGAAGGACTGCTTACGAGATTGTTAAGGATAGAATATAAATTTGTGTCTCTAGTGTAACCAAATCAAAGTAAATTAATTGTAACTTTTTCACTGTTATGAAGGACTGCTTATGAGATTGTTAAAGATAGAATATAATTTTATGTCTGTAATATAATCAAGATAAAGTAAATTAATTGTAACTTTATCACTGTTATGAAGGACTGCTTATGAGATTGTTAACGATTTGAATATAAGTTTGTGTCTGTAGTGTAATCCAGTTAAAGTAAATTAATTATAACTTTTTCACTGTTATGAAGGGCTGCTTATGAGATTGTTAAAGATAAAATATAATTTTGTGTCTCTAGTGTAACCAAATCAAAGTAAATTAATTATAACTTTTTCACTGTTATGTAGGACTGCTTATGAGATTGTTAAGGATAGAATATAAGTTTGTGTCTCTAGTGTAACCAAATCAAAGTAAATTAATTGTAACTTTTTTACTGTTATGAAGGGCTGCTTACGAGATTGTTAAAGATAGAATATAATTGTGTGTCTGTAATATAATCAAGGTAGAGTAAATTAATATTATTATTATCTACTGCTAGGGAGGACCATTTAAAGAATTATGAAAAAGGGAATACGACAATTTTTTTATTTAATTATAAGTTTTAATATAATTAATTTTAATTTAATATAATTAATATAAGTTATAAAATTACAATTTAACCCTTTGACTGGTAAAGGCGTATATATACGCCTTCATAAGTCCATCGATATATACGAAAGGCGTATATATACGCCCTCACAAATCCATCATTATATACGAAACGCGTAAATATACGCCCTCTGTATTTTGTTACTATAACACCTTTATTACTGTTTTACCGATTAATTCAACATGGAATTTATTGTCCTAAGCAACCTAGCAATTAAATATCCTATTATTATTTGCCATTATTATTTTTTAAACCCTAAGAATGGTATCAAATTTCCGGCTACTGTTTTGGTCACTAGTCAGTGGACAAATTCACAGCGACTGACAAGCGAGAAACTCGCCGTCCATATTTGATGGATTCGTCCAAGAGTGCTCCGCAGTCAAACGGTTAATTAGCCAATGGTCACCACTTTTTTACGCACGACGAGTATACTCGTCGCCACGTAAAATTCTGCCAGTCCTCGGTGACGAGTACAGTAAGAAACGCCACACAGAAAATAATAGTTTCAACCGAGAAAGGAAACTCGCAGCATTCTGTCCCTCTTTCGAGTTACCAACAAAAAAGGGCGAAGAAGATAAAGCTCGCGTACAGTCCCTTTGTAGACTTTGCAGTTTAAATCCGTGTTCCCTCGCCTCCGCGATTTTATTATTTCGATTTTCCTCGCGAATTCGAGAGACTCGGTCCACGACGACTGAAAACACAGCCAAGACGGGACGGGACGCCTTTTGTGCGCTCGTGAAAGTTTTTCCAACAGGCCGCTGACGCTCGTCACTGTCTGGCTGCTCTTTTTGCGGACGCGTTACACGAAGCTCGCCGAGGCTCGGCAGAGTTTGGCTGTCTGGTGGAGTTAAAATTTATGGGACGCTACACTCCGGCCAGATTTTATTTGTCCTCGTTGAATCACGCACCGGTTCAGGTTAACGTACAGTAGCTCACAAAAGTTTTAACGTTTTTTTAATCTTCATTGGAATACAATAGTTGACTATTGCTTATGGAAATTAATTAAATTATGAAAGATAATGAAATTAATTCTATACACATAAATTAAATGAAATAATACAAAGATAATTAATTTAATTATAATACTATAAATTAAATTAATTAAATGGGTAATAAAAAAATTATCTTAATTCTAACAATATAAATTAAATTAATTAAATGCAAAATAAAAAAATTATTTTAATTCTAATAATGTAAATTAAATTAATTAAATAGATAATAAAAAAATTATATTTAATTCTAATAATATAAATTAAATTAATTACGTAGATAATAAAAATTAATCAAATTAAGTCTAACAATATAAATTTAATTTAATTAATTAAATAAATAACAATAGATAATTATATTAATTCTAACAATATAAATTAAATTGATTAATTAAATAATTTTTGTACTGTACAGTAGCAAATTTACAGTTGGATTTGGTAAAAAGTTACTTATGTACTAATTATTAATGGTGTAATTTGAAGTATTATGATTGTATTAATTGCAACTGTTAACATTTACCAGTTCTTTTCTTGTTTTACTTTTTATTGTTGTTATCGAGGAGAAATTATTTTGTACGCTATAGTAATTCACAGTAGTGAAAGGGATAAAAACTTACACATTGTTTATTCCGAATTTCAGTCATTCGACCTGCTTCCGTTTACCTTGGTCATTCTATAAATAAAAAAATTGTCGTATTCCCTTTTTCATAATTCTTTAAATAGTCTTCCTTAGCAGTAGATAATAATAATATTAATTTACTTCACCTTGATTATACTACAGACACAAACTTATATTCTATCTTTAACAATCTCATAAGCAGTCCTTCATAACAGTGAAAAAGTTACAATTAATTTACGTTAACAATGTTTACACTACAAATCAACAGGGTAAGGTTGCTGAAGCCGTACCCCTTAAAAAAAAAAATCCGTATAAAACGGAGGATTTATAAAATAAATAGAAATTAAACGTGTTATTCAAAACTTGTGTTAATATTGTTGTTATTTATTATAACGAAATTGATAAAACATCTGATTGACCCAAATGTACATTTGCTTGCTCAGAATTCAAGTGGTACGACTTGACCAACCTTACCCTACTCTACCTGGCAATCGAAAACGTGGCAATATTAAATTGCCAGTTATTTTTGACCACCCTGTACGTCTTTTGGCTCGATTAATTTCGTTTCGAGTCGCGAAAAGAAAGCTTCCAATTTTCCAAGGTGATCGATGCCAAAACGAGGTCCCGATACTTTTTCTTTCGGCCCCGAGGCACCCCTTGGCCGACGGAGAAAAAAGGTTTGCTCATTAAACGACTTCTTCTCAGCGACACCCAATGAGGCTCCGCGAGAACGCTCTCGAGAACTTTTCCAATCCACCAGAATTGTCGGGTTTTCATCCCCTTTCCGTCGGTTCTTTCACGAAGAATCCGCTTTCCGAGCAACAAGACGGATTTCGTCGAGCCCTCTGATCGAATCTCCCTTTTTTTTTTTCTTTTTTTTTTAACCATCCCTGCCGATCGAAAAGGAGCGATTGGAATGCCGAATGATTTCAGCAATTGGGACCAGCTGCGTTGAGAAATTCTAGTTTAGCTCGAAATAAGGTCGTTAAATTTAATCATAATTCTTATTATTATACTTTATCATAATTATTATTATAATACTTTATTTATTTATTTATTTATACGGGTATGGCACCCTTTGGCACATAAGTTGTATAAATTTAATAAGAATTACAAGATGACAGTGGATATAGCATAGGCTATGGTGGAAATTAAAAGAAAGCAGAGAAAAACAAAGATAGTTATGTTATTAAAATATTTCGTAAACGTCATAAATTTATTGTTGGAACTGAGACTTGTAAATTGTACTGGGTGTCGCTGAAAGTTGGCGCCAAGTTTTAAGAACGAATGAACAAAATAACAAATTTAAATTGTTGGAAATCATTAGTAACTTGACGAAGATTAATATTAATGTTATTGATATTAATATGCAGAGATTACTGATACGTTTAAAAACAGGTTTATAGATTATTAATGTAATGATTACTATTAGTATATTTTTACAATGTTAAGGGGAATATTTTATAAAACTTCGATGTCACAATATTAAAATACGAATACGAAATACAAATAAATGTTACCATGAGAATAATAAGCTTAATAACTCCGAAGAAAAATTCGGCAATTTATTTATCTTAATATTAATATTAGTATTAGTAAGGTATAACAGTAATTTTAGAATATTAATACAAATATTAATACTGATATTAATATTCTAAAATTATTAAAATACTAATATTAATATTCTAAAATTATTAAACTACTAATATTAGTATTCTAAAATTATTAAAATATTAATATTAATATTCTAAAATTAATAAAATACTAATATTAATATTCTGAAATTATTAAAATACTGATATTAATATTCTAAAATTATTAAACTACTAATATTAATATTCTAAAATTATTAAACTACTAATATTAATATTCTAAAATTATTAAAATACTAATATTAATATTCTAAAATTATTAAACTACTAATATTAATATTCTAAAATTATTAAACTACTAATATTAATATTCTAAAATTATTAAACTACTAATATTAATATTCTAAAATTACTATTATACCGGGGTAATACTAGATAAAAATGTAGTGGTACCAGGCTTCTACTATTATATTCATTAATTTTAGAAAATTGTATAATATTTACAAATGACGTAAACCAATTTCCTGACAAACCGAGGAAGTGGTGCACGCCCCAATTAAGTAAGGAAAATTAGCAAATAATGAAAGACTGGAATGACACGAATTCTTTTCTCTTTAGCTTTCATTCTGTCTGGTCTATTTTATGGTTTCCCTCGACTTTTTGGACCGCTATCTACGAAAGCGTCGACAGGTATCCCGCTGAGGGTAGTCAACCAGGTTATAAAACAGCCAGGCTTGTTGCTTGAGCCCTTCCAGAACTATCGAGTCCATAAATCTGGGTATTCAAGCATTCCGTACCTGGTGAAATATGGCCTCGGAGAGAAAATGGTAAGATCCGCCGGACGGACCCCTCCAGGAATAAACTTCCCTAGCGAATAATAAAAAAATATTGCGTTTAAGCGAAACGCGAACCTAATACCGACGAAAATTGAAATAGCTCGTAGAAAAGGAATTTCTTTTACGAGAAAAAAAAGTTTTACGCTGCTACAAACAGAATATATATATATATATATACAGGTCCAATTTATACTTATAATTAATATTGAAAATGTCCGCACCAGTAATGAGAATGAAACTCGTTTAACTAACTTCATAAAAAAAACTAATTTAAACTTCACGTTGGAGGATGTACAAAAATGGAATTGTATGAGTTTATCAAAAATGAATATATTAACTGGAATCGAAATTTAGAATCATGGAAAACAGTGGAAAAATTTATTTATTATTGTTTATAATGCTGAATCACTACACTACAATAATTTTTTCTCAGTTCAGTACCATATTTAATGTTTTATTATTTATTGTATATTTAATATTTGATATTCAATATTTAGTATTTGATAACTTAATATTTAATACTTAATATTTAATATTTTGTATTTGATATTTTAATATTTAATATTTATTATTTGAAACTTTAATATTTAATATTTAATATTTAATACTTAATATTTAGTATTTGATATTTTAATATTTAATATTTAACATTTAGTGTTTAGTATTCAATATTTAATATTGTAATATTTAATATTTAATATTTAGTATTCAATATTAAATATTTTATATTTTATATTTAGTATTCAATATTTAATATTTTAATATTGAATATTTAATATTTAGTATTCAATATTTAATATTTTTATATTTAACATTTAATATTTTATTATGATATACAATTACTAGTACAATACAATATTACAAAATCTTAACGATTTAAACCCTTCAAAGCAGATTCACTTTTAAAGGATCATAACTCCAGTTATAGTTATATATTACAGCTATAGCAAATAAGCGATGAACACTTCTACACTGTGACCAAAATCACTCCACTATCATCATCCTTCCAACGCATCTTAAAAATCAATACGATTAGAGCTCCCTACAATACGTAAATACACACGATCGAGAACACTTTGCGATGCTCCTTATTAAACCCCTTATTAAACCAGCCCGCAGCTCGCTCGACCCAAAACATGCACGCCCCTCCCCACTCCCAAGCGTCCCAACGTCCACAATACAGTTCTCGAAGTCAGTCCAGGAAAAAAGTCGGGTCACAGGAGCTGTTTGCAACAGCAAGACTTGAAGAATTCGTACGCCTCGTCGAGCTTCGGAAACAAAGGCGCCCGGACAGAATTATTTCGTGGACGGCGGGGGGGGATGGGGAGGGATGGGGTGGCGAAACAGGGTGGAGAAGAAAGAAACGTTGAAAGGATGAGAAGGGGGACTGGAACCGGGTCGACGGGAAAATGCCGCGACTCTCGTCGAGGTGTCAGACCGTGTACGTTTCGCTTTATTAACTCGTCCGCCCCCTCTCGCCCGCCCCCGACCCACGCTTTTCCGCCCCTTTGCAGCGCCCGACCACTTTCTGCGAGTCCACGGAACCGGACGCCCGGCGTTTGGCCGCCCGTTACTCCGGCCCCTTAACCCTCGAGCATCCCCGTTGCCCCCGTTCCCCAGGTGATGAGATTTTTATTCGGTCGTAACGTGTGAGCAACGCTTTTCCAACGCACGGCGTACGCCGATTTGTTCGGTAGTAGCGCGCTTCCAGAGAAATTTAACGTTAACTCTTTTGGGGCACGGTGGGATTTATTCAACGAAACAACAAAATAATCAATAACAAAATATAAATAACAAAATATGAATGAATAGACCTGATTATCGCTTATTGGAAAACTGACGACTTCGTGTCATCTTCCAAAAAATGGTCATTTTATACTGTAGCCCACCGCCAAGGGCTGGCTGTACCTTCGGTGGGGGTGGTAGCACCCTGGAAATTGTTGAAGGACAAAAATGGTCGCTCGCTCGGACCCTCGAGGTGTTCAAGGCCCAGGTAAAACGAAGCAGTAAATAATAAGTTTATTGGTCGGCTGTAGGCATTTATATACATATATAATTTATTATTTATCTAATGAACTTGCTTCTAATCTAACCTCAAAAATATTGAATTTACTAGTAAACTTAGTAATTAATAATATATTTTATCCTTTTTCTTGAAAAATTTATTATGCAATTTATTATTATAATATATAATAATAAATATATATACATATATAATTTATTATTTATCTAATGAACTTGCTTCTAATCTAACCTCAAAAATATTGAATTTACTAGTAAACTTAGTAATTAATAATATATTTTATCCTTTTTCTTGAAAAATTTATTATGCAATTTATTATTATAATATATAATAATAAATATATATACATATATAATTTATTATTTATCTAATGAACTTGCTTCTAATCTAACCTCAAAAATATTGAATTCACTAGTAAACTTAGTAATTAATAATATATTTTATCCTTTTTCTTGACGAATTTATTATGCAATTTATTATATATCATAATTTATTATTATTATATATAATTTATTATTTATATAATGAACTTGCTTCTAATCTAACCTCAAAAATATTGAATTCACTAGTAAACTTAGTAATTAATAATATATTTTATCCTTTTTCTTGACGAATTTATTATGCAATTTATTATATATCATAATTTATTATTATTATATATAATTTATTATTTATATAATGAACTTGCTTCTAATCTAACCTCAAAAATATTGAATTCACTAGTAAACTTAGTAATTAATAATATATTTTATCCTTTTTCTTGACGAATTTATTATGCAATTTATTATATATCATAATTTATTATTATTATATATAATTTATTATTTATATAATGAACTTGCTTCTAATCTAACCTCAAAAATATTGAATTCACTAGTAAACTTAGTAATTAATAATATATTTTATCCTTTTTCTTGAAAAATTTATTATGCGTGAAATATACATCCGTGAATCTTACTATCCTATTTTTTTTCCAACAACTAACACTCCTACCAACAATGATACGAATGTAAAGTACCATTCCAAGATGGCGGCGCTTCGATTCCTCGATCGATCTTCTTCTCCAGAAAAAAGAAATTTAAATCCGCGCGTCTCCGTGGACGTAACGTCCCTTCGGAGACGAAATCCATCGCGTGACGGTTCCATCCGGTTCCCATGAAACAAAAGCAATGTCGCGGCAGCGTAGAACAAAGTCTGCCCGCGAAAAAAAGTCCCTAGACGGAAGGCGAGTTGGACGAATCGAGATGGAGCGCGGGAAGTGGACAAGAAGCCGCAACGATAAGTTCCGTCGATTCGATAAGACAGCTGAAAACACCAGGGAAATGAATGTTTGGCCTGGAAATCGCGATTCATGGGAACGAAATCGTTCCGTGGCCGAGGAAACCATGAAGGTTTCCCATTTCCTGTCTACGATGGAACACGTGAAATTTTCGCCGGAAGTAATTCGAGTACGTCTCGTGATAGGCATTTTCCTAAAAATTTTAACACAGAAGGGACCATTTTCTATAGATATTGGTCAGTGAATATTAATTTGTTTTGGGTTAGAAATTGTATTTCAATAATTCAAAAGGTACCATTTTTTTTTCAATTGTATTTTGAAATTTTCGTTGGAAGTATTTCGAGTAGGTCTCGTGATAGGCATTTTCCTAAAAATTTTAACACAGAAGGGACCATTTTCTATAGATATTGGTCAGTGAATATTAATTTGTTTTGGGTTAAAAATTGTATTTCAATAATTCAAAAGGTACCATTTTTTTTTCAATTGTATTTTGAAATTTTCGCCGGAAGTAATTCGAGTATGTCTCGTGATAGGCATTTTCCTAAAAATTTTAACACAGAAGGGACCATTTTCTATAGATATTGGTCAGTGAATATTAATTTGTTTTGGGTTAGAAATTGTATTTCAATAATTCAAAAGGTACCATTTTTTTTCAATTGTATTTTAAAATTCTCGTTGGAAGTATTTCGAGTACGTCTCGTGATAGTCATTTTCCTAAAAATTTTAACACAGAAGGGACCATTTTCGATAGATATTCCTAAAAATTTTAACACAGAAGGGACCATTTTCGATAGATATAGGTCAGTATACGTGTATATTAATTTACTAGACTGGGTATTCCTTTTGTGTTAAAAATTGTCTCTCAGTAATTCAGAAAGTACCATTTCTTGACTTATACACCATTATTAACCATAAATGAATTAAATAAATAGAGATACCGCAGTGTTTATCATTATTAACAATTCACTGATTAAACAGAGAATAATATAATAATGAGACGTAATCGTAAAATTGTGCCACTTGACCCGTCGACGGATCGTGCCATCCTGGACCCGACGAATTCATCAATCGTTTTAACCCCTTGATGCCAGAAATCATATGGAGGGCCAAATTTCACGATGACAATTTTCATATTCATAAAAAAAAAAATAATAATCTGCCCTTCTATCAATCTAAATAAAAAGATAAATCAAATTATCAAACACTAAAACGACACATTTTTTATTCCAGAAATATTTGAAATTATAGAGAACTGCTGTTAATGTTAAAATGGTCTCGAAAATACACAATTGTCCAACAACATTATCATTCAGCACAGCAAGAAGATTTCCACGAATTTATTAACCGACTTGCAGCAGAGGCCGAGAGCAATAATTTCGCCAGGAAAACCAAGCACAATTTTCATGTTCATTAATAATCTGCCCTCCTATCATCAAATTATTAAAACGACACATTTTTTATTCCAATTGCAAATAGTACTACAAGCCCTCTCGAATAATACACAAGTCCAACAACATTATCATTCAGCACAGCAAGACGATTTCCACGAATTTATTAACCGACTTGCCAGCAGAGACCGAGAGCAATAATTTCGCCAGGAAAACCAAGCACAATTTTCATATTCATAAAAAAAAATAATAATCTGCCCTTCTATCAATTTAAATAAAAAGATAAATCAAATTATCACACACTAAAACGACACATTTTTTATTCCAGAAATATTTGAAATTATAGAGAACTGCTGTTAATGTTAAAATAGTACTACAACCCCTCTCGAATTTAATACACAATTCTCCAACAACATTATCATTCAGCACAGCAAGACGATTTCCACGAATTTATTAACCGACTTGCCAGCAGAGACCGAGAGCAATAATTTCGCCAGGAAAGCCAAGCAAGCCAACACGTGTCACCGAACCCAGATGATGTCACGGAAGTGGAGTTCGTGCCGGTTACACGGCCAGTTACCTCGTTGCTGGTTATCGATAGGATTAACCTGGTGACCCGGCGTGAGCCGCCGGATTCTAAGATGACCTGTTACAAATCCGCCAATGTCCGCGTTGCACGGGATTCCAGCCAATCGGGATCGATAGCTGGAAGCGTGCAAAGATACTCGACGCTGTTGAAAGCCGTGGTGGAAACGTTGAACTCGTCGCCAACGTGGGACACCAAGTATGGAGTCGAGCGGTTGCTAAGTTGGTTAATTATAAATTTAAATTAACTATTTTTGGGGTTGACTAAATTAACCCCTTGAAAACTAGAACTACCAGAGCAGTCAAAATGACGGATTGATGATTATTCATGACAACCTTATAAATTCATTTTATTAAGCTTTAAAATTTACTATGATTTTCTGCAAAAGGTATAAGTAAAGATTTGTTTCCTATGTATTAGGTATTTTTCATGTAATTTTTAATTTGACTTTTTCCATAAAAATAAATACACTTTAATTGTGGGTAATTCTATTAAAATTTATTAGTAGTTCTTCTAAAATTTACTATGATTTTCTGGAGAAGGTATAAATAAATATTTGTTTTCTGTGTATTCAATATTTTTTCATGTAATTTTTAATTTAATGTTTTCCATACAAATAAATAAACTTTAATTGTGGGTAATTCTATTAAAATTTATTAGTAGTTCTTCTAAAATTTACTATGATTTTCTGGAGAAGGTATAAATAAAGATTTGTTTTCTGTGTATTCAATATTTTTTCATGTAATTTTTAATTTCATCTGTGCCATGCAAATAGTAGTTCTAGCGTTAACATATGTACAAATAAAACGAAATTTGATGTATCCAAAAAATACAGTTTAATTTGATTTAACTGAAAGGTTATGTGCAAATTTAGAAAGAGAATATTTTATTTCGAAATTTGCATTGCTGTATAACATTTAACCAGGTTTGATATATGTAATATCAATAGACAATAATTAAGTAACATTATAAAATAATAAATTAGTAGTTCTTTAAAGTATGAATGGGGAGATCTCCTATTTTTTCCTCAACAAAGCAGTGCCATTGATTCTATTCACTTTTGTTATTATATTAGTGTTGAATTTATTAAAAATTGTACTTTTGAGAATTTATGAACGGTACTGATTTAAAACATCTTGACGTCACCCAGACGTCAAAATCTAAAATGGCACATGAAATGAATGATGTCTCCCAAACGTCATTGTACGTCAAAGGGTTAATTTTCGACGTACAGTGAGTGACAAAAGTTTACCCAATTTTGTGGGTGAGAAAGATTACAGGGACATTAACGTAACGAAAAATTCATGTTTCTAATGAATGACCATAATAGGGTGTACACGAAGCCATTCTTTGCCTATAGGAAATTTTTTTAAGGGGATGAAATTCAATGTTTAAGAAAATCTTTCATTTTCTTAAGTACAAGATTAATTAGACAATTTTTCGCAACAAACTGAACAATTTTTATAGGAAAAGTTTCTTCATGAATTTGCATCGTTGCGAGGGTGTGTTTAAAAAACTGAAGGGAAAATAGTACCCTAAGGGTTGATTTCAATTAATTTTATACCTTTAATAATTGGAGGATTTTTCAGACAATTTTTGTTTTTTCCGTAAAAAAGCAAAATTGTATTGAAATTTTAGAGTATAAGTTTGCAAATTTTTGGGGTGAGTCTGCCAAGAATAAAAAGGGGTGCCTTGCCCTATTTTTTCTTTTTAATGGAACAGCATATTCGTTTCTCGTTACTGAGACAGCTGTTGTAAATTTAACAACTTTCACTTGAAACACGTTCTTTTTGGTTCGTAATTAAAAAGTTGTAACGAAGAATACTTTTCGCGGGGGGAGGGGGGCAACTTTGGGGTGGGTCCATCGTTGCACAGGAGACGATAGCCATCGTTCTCCGGCAAGTTGGAAATTGTCGGGACCGCTGTTCATGACAAAACACGGTAAATTCGGAACGCGTGCCACGGTTAATTCCATGCATACAAAACAGAGTTTGGACACGGGTTCCTGATGCACCAGCGCGAAATATCTGGACGGGGTTGCATTAACGTGCATGCAATTTTGCGAGATGGTCAATATTTTAGCATTAACGTGTCGAGGTAATACGAGTGTCAGTGACTTTCGTATTCATTTTTCATTCGACGGATTACATTAACCCTTGCCTAATTTTTACAGAATACATTTAATTTCGATTAGCGTGAATTAAAAATTGTAATTGTAAAAATGAAAAGGAAAATTGTAAAATAAAAAGTTTTACCATGCTCACTTTCGTGCATAATAAAAGTATGACTATACTGAAACGTTGTACGAGTGACTAATTATTTAATTAAATACTAAAACGTTTTCTTTTTTCTTTTTCAGAAGAAACAGGAATTTTTTGTATTAATATAATTTAATATTTTAATACGACCATTTGCTTTCTTGAGAAATTTCAAAATGAAATAAATTTAAGGGTCAACTGTTAATCTAAAAATAATATACTAAACTATTTTATGACGTTTGACGTTATACGAGTGACTAATTATTTAATTAAATACTAACACTTTTCTTTCAGAAGTAACCGGAATTTTTTGTATTAATATAATTTAATATTTTAATACGATTATTTGCTATCTTGAGAAATTTCAAAATGAAATGAACTGTTAATCTAAAAATAATAAATATGCTAAAATATTTTATTAGTGCTATTACTAAACTTTTATTATTATTGTTACCATTTTTAGTAATATACTGAACTATTTTATTACTACTATTACTATTACCATTTTTAGTAATATACTAAACTATTAATTAGGATTCAATCACACACTTTTTTAAAATTATGCTGTATAATTACACGTACACAAATAAAACACACGAAGTAATAGAAGAAATAATTTCTAGGAGCGATCATTAGTGTGAAGAAGAATAGAGGGAAGAAGAGACGATTCGAATAGGGTCCCCGATTGGTCCAAGTTTCCTGTTACGTTAATCGAATCGTTTCTTTTTCCTTCGATAGCTGTCGCACCCCTACTGAGTATTTCATTAAATGGGACCCGATTGATTTATCGAGCGATTAGCACTCTGACAATTTGTTCCAACACTTGGCGTGAAATTCCTTTCAGATAACCCCTGTGACAATTCCCAGGTAAACATTTTCGCGTACCAAATTGTCGGCTCCTTATTTAAAAAAAAGTACCCACGATAATTGAAAAAATCTGTGCTCATTTGTGCACAAAAAATTGCGTTCGATTGTCAAATTTGCATGTTTTGCTTGGGAAACTTCAGAAATGAATAATATTTTCGTATAAGATTATACTAAACTTACTAGCATATGCATATACTGATTCGTTTTATTGGAATAATGCTTTAAACAGGTGAAATTAATGCTCGAATTTCCATCAAAATTCCAAAGCTTTGGAATTCCATCAAAATTTCAAACCTCTGAAATTCTACCAAAATTCCGAACCTCTTCTTCGTCTTCGAATAAAAAAAAAAAAAAAAATGTTTAGTTTCTAATACTACAGTGTCCAGTTATAAATAAAATTCACAGAAAAGAAAATAGTATTCAAAACTTCAGAAAAGTGTTAAAACCCTAAGAATTAATTTCACCTTCCAAAAAAAAAAGTTTCCCTTCATAAAGAAAAAAGTATTGTTCTAAAATATAACCAATTACGCTTCATGTACACACAAATTATCATTGAAACCAGAATTTTCTCGTAACGTACCGTGCAGATACAATTTTTCGAGCAATTGAACGAAATCCACGGGTTTGTGTTTCCATAAGTGCGGGCCGTGGCGCTGGAAAAGGTTAAAACACACGCGGCAACAGTTCGACGATGTCCAATAGCCGTTTAATCCATTGTAATGATGAATCAAGCCCTAAACGATCGTTCCGTCGCAACGTCGAGTCGTTCGCGTCTATTAAGCTCGTTCATGGTACGAGCCTCCCCCCTACAATTCCCTTCTCCAGCTGTCCCTGTTTTAAGCTACACTCCGGGGAGCTGCGGCACGGTGAGAGAACAGAAACGCGCGCGGAACAATGGCGCTTTCAAATGAAAATTCGATAAACAAAGGGATCGCCAGATCTGGCGGCCGGTATGCGCTCCCCTGTTCCGCGATAACAGGCCAGAATACATTTGTCAGAATTGCTGGGACATTTCCGGCATAGTAGCGCCGCTAAATCGTGCCTAAACGTGGCCGGTATGCGAGCTCCAGAAATTATACATGACGCACGGCCGACAGTTGACGTGATATGCTCTTCTTGGAAGGGAATTCATCGGGGAAACGCATCTGCTGGAGAATTGTCCGGGAGCAGCTGTAGTTGTGATCGAAAGGGGCCATTTTTGTAACCATTTTTGGGTGGCCATTTTTGTGTGACCATTTTTGCATGGCCATTTTTGCGTGGCCATTTTTGCGTGGCCATTTTTGCGTGGCCATTTTTGTGTGGCCATTTTTGTGTGGCCATTTTTGTGACCATTTTTGGGTGGCCATTTTCGTGTAGCCATTTTTGTGGCCATTTTGCATAGCGTGAAGTTTCAGGAATGAGGTATATTGTAAGCTCAAAATATATATAACGTTCTGCTGTATATTTATATTATAAAATATAACGTTCTACTTTAAAACGTGTGGCGTCAAACAAAATTGCATTGAAATTGATAAATGTGAAAGAATTTTTTAAAATGCTGCACATCTCTCGAAAGCAAGAGTATATCGATTTAAATGCATAACGTGAAGTTCGAAGAATGAGATATAATATTGAAAGATCAGCTTTAATGATGTTCGTGATTGCAGGCAGGTCACGATTAATGTGAATTCAAATAGAACGTCTATATAGAACATTTATAGGGAAAATTGGATAGAAGGCTCAAGAAAATGGAACTTTTAAACTATTTATGAGGAATCTGGAAGGCTAGCATCAAAAATTTATGGGATCAATGAAAGATAATAACATAATTCTGTTTTAACTGTAAAATAGCTGCTTTGATTATTAATTTTTTAAAATGCACCATTTATTTATTAGAAGAACAGCAAGAATTGGTGAGATAATGTCATTTAACGACGAAAGCTGGGATTCCCTTAATTTATCGATTTTTGTATTTAAATTGTATTCAGCTTTGTTACCAATACGAAAAAGCAAAGTCTTTTAACTTTAAAATTCCATCATTCTCTACATGTTACATGTATCCTTTTACCTGTACATCCATTTCTATTATTAATAGAAACAGACAGTGTGTGGTATTTACTAATTGATACAGAGCATGAAATTGATTTGTTGTGCTGTTCCATAAATACGAATTGCTTTATTTTTCGTAACCTCTAAGTGTTAAGCTATCGTAGTCCTAAAACTTCAATAATTTCGGCGATATTAGTAAGAAATGTATTACTCAATATACTAAATTGACCCGTATTAAATACACACTAATAATTCATTTGAACGGAAAATCAATAAATGAATACCAGTGTATAGGGAGGCAGGCGAAATACTGAGATTTAATAAAATTTATTTACATACTAATTATAATTTTCAACTGTACAAAAATTTTATCGGTTACTGTACGTCCAGAGTCCTGTGCAAACTACTCGAGATCACCAGCCAGTATTCTAGCTTCTTTTTCTATGAGACTCTATCGATCTGGCCCTGCCACCCCCTCCCCTCTCCCCCCTCTCCCACCCACTTTGTCGTCTCCTCGCCACTCGTTGGCCACGTTACGAAGCCCTTAGAAATTTCGGGATGCACCCGGCAATATCGAAAGCACTCGAGCGCACGAGAGCGCTGGCCCATCGAAATTCCTCTGAACGAGCAGCAGGACCTACTTTTCGCCCTCGGCTCGTCCAAAAGAGAAGCCTTCAGCGTGTTCCAGGGGCGGTTTACAGGGTGAAAAGGAAGCATAGTTGCGGCGGAAGTGAGCGCAGGGAAAGTATGCAACTTCTGATTGTAACAGTTGATTCCAGTTTGGATGAGAAGCTGGCTGGCTCGAAGGAAATTTGATTAGGGTGTTTGCGGAGGAGATTGGAGGATCAGATTGCTATGAGTTCCCGTCTGTAATCAATTTGTATAACTATTTCCTGACCTCAAGACGTTAAAGACAGGTTTTCATTAAACTTTGATTAGTAGGTTTCTGGAAATATTTTGGAATTGAGTGTTATACATTATATTTTATAATTATACATTATATTTTATAATTACAAGTTCCACTCGTAACGAATTTTTTAGTCATCTCTGATTTTAAATTGAGGTTATTTTGAAATCGTGAAGCCCGATTTTCATGATAAATTCAGATTTGAAGTTGTGAAGTATGAGTGATATATTTTTGAAGACGTTTGGGGAATTAATGTGTTACAAATATATTATAGATTCCATTGATGACAAAATTCCATGCATTTCTAATTTTAGGTTAGGATTGCTTTAGAATCGTAAAGGTTAATCTCCATTCAAGTTTTTAATGTTTAATTAAGAAACTTGGTTTGAAGAGTGTTTCACTGAGTTATACTTACAAAGAAAACCAAGAGGCTGCAAAAAAAGTTTGCAAATATTAACGTTAATTGTAATATAAGTTGTGTATCGTATAAGACGCCATTTTTGTTGTTTCACTTTCTTCTTTGTAGGTAGAACTTTAAGAATAAAATTTGATTGTGTAGTTTTCACATTAAAATCTGTAATTCTAAATTTTAATTTTAATATGGTCACCTAATATCTTTGAAAATATTAAAAAAAAAAAAAAAAAATTAATTTAAATTAGTTATGTGAATCAGATTGTGAACAATAATATTTAGTAGTGAAATAAATATGGAATGAAAGTTTATGAAATATAATAATAAAAATAATGCAATGCAAAATTCTTTTTTCGTCATTTGAAGCAGAATTTTTCTAGTCATCGTTATAGAAATTTGCAAATTTATATTTTTTCTCTGAAAACAAACATCTGGTTTCCTGTTTTATTAAAAAACATTAACCAGTTCCAAATGTGATTGTATTCCAGTTAATTTAATGAAACTAGCTTCAAGACGGTTTTAGGCCACGTGAACGTTTAATGTTCGTTCCCGGTGTTTTAACATATTCAAATGAGTTCTTCTAATTACCAGAAACTCGGCTTAACTTGGATTGTGTTCCCGTGAATCCCGTTAAAGCAAATTTAACTCGATCAGAAATAATAAGTAGTTGGCGGAGAATCGAATTTTCTGCTGGTTAAACGAACGTTTAAAAATTAGGGCACACGTGGAACGATAATGATGTTTTATGTTTCGATTATGATTGCTAAAAGTTTCGTCGCTCATTGCATTAATCACAAATAAATAATTTTTTTTGAATAAGATTTAAAAAAAATTTTTAAACTATGAAAGTTTAAGTTTTGAACATTAAAATTCAATTTTGCAGTGAACACGATATTGCAGAATTCTAAAAATTAGAAGAAAAAAAAAAGCTGAAAAAAGTATAAATTGCTAAAATGTTAATATTCATTTATATTTTTTGTTAAAAAGCGAGATTTCACTGTGTTTGAAGAGAAAATTTCGACGAGAACGGAATCGGATAAATATACCCAACTCAAAGCGTTTTCAATGTTTAACCGTGAAAAATCGATGGTCGTTAAATTTTTAATAAACATTGAGGACTGAAGTGACCATGACGTCAAATTTTCGTAAAAATTCGTTTCGACGAGACCCCAGTGCACGTTATAGGTTTAATTTAGCATATTAATTTAATTGAATATCCCAGCAAGCGTCGGACGATTAAACATAAATTCCATTATCCCGTTTAAAATGTTACGTTTTATCATATTTGTTTGTCTTTCTTTTTTTTTTAAGCTCGCTTTAGTGTTTAACAAATAAATGAAACGAAGCGACGGAATTATTAACCCTTTTATACCGTTGCCAGTGTCAAATAAAAATTTCACAGTGAATCAAACCTCGTTATAATAATTTCAGTACTAATTAAACACATTAAAATTATGAATATAATATAATATATTGCTTTTCACTTTCCGTATTTGACAAGGCGCCAACCAAAAATTACCAGGTGAAATCAATCGAAATTTTTCACAAGCAAACCTTGAATTTTTATTCTAGAAATACAAAATTTGAACATAACAGGTGTAAATAATCGAAATTACAAATTAAGGAACAATTTGGTATTTTAGAAAAAAATTTCACCGTATTTTTAAAAAACAGAGAGTGTGTGATTTGTAGAAAGAGGTGGATAGTTATGTAAATTAGATAACTTATTAATTAGTGTTTGGTACATACCATTAACTTGCACTTTCAGAACTGCACCGATTTTACAATAATTTTTCGCAACATTTTCTAATTTCATTTTATTTCTATAAAAAAAAGAATAATTTTTTTCACACGTCCCGCAGATATTCCACAAATTTAAAGTCAAAAGATTAAAATACCATAACGCTATGATTGACTTAAAATTTTTAAAAAGTAGCAAAAAGATAATTTTTACAATTTAAACGTACTCAAAAAAAAAAACATGTAAATTACAAACAATTTCGTTATTTTAATTTTAATTCAGAGAAACGAGTAAACAATTCATGTTATCCTACACAAGTATGTGTGTAATGCGTGATCTATCATCAAAGGATTAGAGGAATTTGTTACGACGAATGTGTAACGTGGAAAATGAGGTTCTGGTGGAAAAAGAAAAGAAAAAACGAGAGACGGAAAAATTTACCAGAGGAAGAATGGAAGCCAGCAGGCCAGAAACGCTGACATGATGATTCCCAGTGTTCTGGCAGCCTTTCGTTCCCTCCTCATTTTGCTGCTGCTAGTGATCGGTGGATCCTCCGGCTGCGGATCCGGGGATGATTGATCCACGGTGGGAAGCGTGGTCAAGCCGGCAGAAATGCCGTTGATCTGCAGATGTTTGTTCAGAAGCGCGGCCGCCACTTTGCTCCTGCAACCAGACGTCCCAGTTTTGTATCTTTGTCCGTGAAAACACTTTTATTGAATGATAAAACAAAATTCTTTATGTCTCGTTCCCGGTTTTACCTCGATATTCCATATTGTCAACTGAAGAACAAAAGCTTCTTTTTTTTTTGGTAAAATTTATTTTTTCAACAACTGTTTGTTTTCTGGAGTAAAGGTTGTTAGAACTGTATTATGGCCACTCTATCTTAGAACGAGTAACATTAAACGAGATCTAAACACTATTGTTAAGTATCCAGGAATCTTTTAAAACATTACATTTCTATTTGAAGCAAGAACATTCAGTTTCTAAAACATATCAAATATTTTACCTATAGAAAATATCATGTTCTACTTTAAAATGAATAACATTAAACGAGACCTCGCCACTATTGTTAAGTATCCAGGAATCTTTTAAAACACAACATTCCTATTTGAAGCAAGAACATTCAATTTCTAAAATATATCATATTTTACCTATAGAAAATATCATGTTCTACTTTAAAATGAATAACATTAAACGAGACCTCGCCACTGTTGTTAAATATCGAGGAATCTTTTAAAACACCACATTCCTATTTGAAGCAAGAACATTCAGTTTCTAAAACATATCATATTTTACCTATAGAAAATATCATGTTCTACTTTAGAACGAGTAACATTAAACGAGACCTCGCCACTATTGTTAAGTATCCAGGAATCTTTTAAAACACTACATTTCTATTTGAAGCAAGAACATTCAATTTCTAAAATATATCATATTTACCTATAGAAAATATCATGTTCTACTTTAGAACGAGTAACATTAAACGAGATCTAAACACTATTGTTAAATATCCAGGAATCTTTTAAAACACCACATTTCTATTTGAAGCAAGAACATTCAGTTTCTAAAACATATCAAATATTACCTATAGAAAATATCATGTTCTACTTTAGAAAGAATAACATTAAACGAGACCTCGCCACTATTGTTAAGTATCCAGGAATCTTTTAAAACACAACATTCCTATTTGAAGCAAGAACATTCAATTTCTAAAATATATCATATTTTACCTATAGAAAATATCATGTTCTACTTTAAAATGAATAACATTAAACGAGACCTCGCCACTGTTGTTAAATATCCAGGAATCTTTTAAAACACCACATTCCTATTTGAAGCAAGAACATTCAATTTCTAAAATATATCATATTTTACCTATAGAAAATATCATGTTCTACTTTAGAACGAGTAACATTAAACGAGACCTCGCCACTATTGTTAAGTATCTAGGAATCTTTTAAAACATCACAAATCTATTTGAAACAAGAACATTCAATTTTCAAATATGTCATATATAACTTATAGAAGATATTATGTTCTACTTTAGAACAGGTAACATTAAACGAGGTCTAAACACTATTGCTAAATATCCAGGAATCTTTTAAAACACCACATTTCTATTTCAATAAAAACATTTAATTTCTAAAATATATCAAATATAACGTATAGAAGACATTATGTTCTACTTTAGAACAGATAACATTAAACGAGGTCTAAACACTATTGCTAAATATCCAGGAATCTTTTAAAACACCATATGTCTATTTCAATAAAACCATTTAATTTCTAAAATATATCATAGTTCACCTATATGTATAAAATTTCACGTTCTACTTTACAACGGGTAACATTAAACGAGATCTGAACACTATTTTTAAATACCCAAGAACCTTTTAAAGCACCACGCATCTGTTTAAAAGAACATTTCATTTTTTAAATATATTATATTTTAACGTATATCACACTTATCAAATATCACGTTCTACTTTAGGACGAAGAACATTAAACGAGATCTCGCCACTATTGTTACATATCCAGGAATCTTTCAAAACCCTATTGAAAACGAAATCATTTCATTTTTAAGACATATTTATCTTTTACCGTGTATCACACTTTTAAAATATCACGCCCTACTTTAAAACAAATAACATTAAACGAGATGCTCGCCGTTATTGTCAACGGTTCAAGAATCTTTTAAAGCACCGTAAATCTATTCAAAACATATTATATTTCACCGTGTATCACATTTATAAAATATCACGCTCTATTTTAAAACGAATAACATTAAACGAGATGCTCGCCGCGGCTGCTAAATGTCCAGGAGCCTCTTTTAAGAGTATTATTAAGCCGAGCAACTTTCGCCGGGCTATTTTCCAAATAATGCACGTATCCGAAGTTCCCAAGAAGAATAGAGACTGTTATAGGCGGATGCAAAGCCCGTCTCGCTATATAGACCGTCCATTGTCACTGGCACGCTTTGTTCACCCTCTCCTCCCGCCCACGTCTCCCCCCCCCCCTCGACCCCCCTCCACAATCCACCCAAAACTTTTTCTCCGCGCCATCGCTCCTCGATCGCAAAGCACCGATCGTATCTCCGCACCTATCTTCATCTAACTTTGTAACGCGCGCTGCTTTCAGAGAATTATTCTCCGTGAAAATTAAAAAGCTTCGCCGGGCACGTGGAAATATTCTATAGGGTGCGAAACGCGCGACGGCTCTATTAAATCTCATTAAAACGGACATGCAAGTTTTCTGAAAACGTTTTTCCCCTTTTCCCTCTGTCACGAGACGGGTAGCTCGATACGGTTTCCGCGTGCAAGTTCGGTACAGTCGGTAGAAAAAGTTCTCTCGCGACAGGGTTCACCTAACCTAAAAGTCTGAACTTAATCACTAGAACTACCAAGAGGGTCTAACCTGAACACAACCTGAACCTAAAAGTCTGAATTTGTAACACTAGAACTACCAAGGTGGTCTAATCTGACCCTAACCTGAATCAGAACCTAACCTGAACCTAACAGTCTAAATTTTAACACTAGAACTACCAAGGTGGTCTAATCTGTACCTAACC
>JAOPTO010000966.1:22500-35732 GCA_033822845.1 Tetrapedia diversipes | reverse complement strand
GGGCCCTTCATTTTTGGGTTGCATCCACTTAGGGAGCTTTCCTACTACACTGTTTACAAATCCATCACCTATACATGAGCCGACGGTGGTGATAGCTCGAGTTATAGAATCTCTAGCAAACTTCCAAGCAAACTGTAGAAAATTCTTAACATTTGCCCATACGTCTGCGATGGCATGGACTACAGTAGGGTTTTTTGCCCAATACACACAACCGAAAACACCCGCTATGAAACTCGGGACATCCAAGGCCAAAGTGAAGACATCCAGTCCATGTCGCTGGACGTCTTCAGCTCTAGCTAATGAAGCTATACCTTCAGATAAAATGGCCACAGCTATTGGGACGCCAGAATAAGCCTCAAAAGCCTCAGAAAAATTCTCTCTGCCTGTGTTACCTCTTCGACAACAATTAGCTATCCAAGCGATGACTATAGAGATCATTGAACTAGGGCTCGACAAACAAGACCCCACGGATAGCACTGTCATCGCGAACGAATCAAATGACCCAAAATATTCCTCCACGTAAGTGTTCGTACCATCAGGTTGCTTGGTGCTCTTGCAACCTATTCCAGCATGAAATTTTGCTGTCTTTAAACCCGTCCTAATAGCAATTAAGGCGATGGATACTAGGACACCCAGTATCGCCGTTGTCATATCTAGAGAAAAACCCTGTAATAATACCGACACAGCCGAGCCTAGCGTGTTCCACGGGAGGTACCCGTCCTGAACTCTCGTAAAAATCAAATAAACCTGTTTAACGAACACGATTGCGTTTCCAGTTGCGCCGAACAGAGTACTTCGTCCAGAGGAAACGCCCACCGAGACAGTGGCAACAGTTTTGAGAGCTCCAGCACTGCAAGCCTGCGCTGTGACTAACAATTGGTTTTTAATTATGTAGGCGATTCCAGCTCCTGCTCCCATACCGAAAATCAAATCCCATGCTCTATCGCTGGAAGTGATTTGGCGGCCATAGAGGTCATAGTCCGTGGCAGCGCCTGAGCAAAGACCTTTTACAACGAATCCTACTACTTACACAATAATCGCTGTAACCGCCAGTGGAGCTGTTGTAAAGTAATAGCATAAACCATTCAAAAAAGCCAATAAGACAACGCTTATGGCCCTACCTAAGATTTTTTCCAAGGAAGGAAAAACAGCCCCTAACCATGCCGCTCCCATCACGGTGCCTAAGCTAGGAAAAGCTCCAATATGGTATGCCGCTGGAATCATCAACCAATATTTCGTCAACAAGGCTTGCGCTCCGGCGTAAACAGCTGCTAAGCTAAGCACGCTGTCCTCCTTGTCAGACTCTACAGGCAGACCATAACGAGACAAAAACTTCGTTACCGACTCCTTTCTGTCTCTGATGATGTCTAACGCCGTACCACTAATAGTTTTACCTATACTCATGATATCGGGATCTTCCTTATATTGCTCAGCTAAATATTTACAATGACCGCTTGCGAAACCAGATCGAAAAGGGTAGATTTCGGTCATAAATCTATTCAAATTTTTAATTGTCAAATTATAGACAGCGCTCACTAAAATAGCGCAGGCTCCAACTGTGACGGCTGTTCCACCTATAATCATAGGGATACTATGTTGCACTTCATCAAATACTATCGATGGTGCCAGGCCTATCTCAGCCAAAATAGACAAATCAACACTAGACATGTCCTTTGGGCTCTCAATAAAGCTTGTTATTTGAGTCCCACAAGACTCAAGCATGCTATCTCTCACAGTTTCATTGGTGCATAAAAATACAAAATCTGTATAGCGATTCATCCAGATGTCATCATCGTTTAAGGTGGCTGTTCTCATTTTATCCGACGAGGTTTTAGTATACAGCACTAATTCTTCGCTGATAACGGGGCTAAGATACAGATATATCAAGTCTCCATTAATATCTTTGAGTGTGTCTAATTTAATTTTCAGACTGCCACTGATGTTTCTTTTCCCAGGTGCCAGCCTAACTCTGCTGTCCTTGGATAAAGTGTCATATGTTTTTCGCCACCAATCACTCGAAGCTAATTGTCTGGGCAATATCCACGCCAATTTCTCCAATAGCATCACTAGATCTGGATTATGATGGTTTTTGATGCTTTCCCAACGTAATTTTTGCGACGTCTCCAGTTCTAATAATGCAATCGCTGCGGTTCTATCATCAACAGGATAATCAAAAATGGGTTCGAGCCCGGCTGGTGTTATATAATATCCCTTATTTGTCCTACCAGTACGACCTTTTCTCTGTTTGCTCGTAGATTCACCTATTATTCGTCTCTTCAAGGAATAATTGTAGATTAGATTAGATCCGTCAAATTCCATCTTTGTGCATGGTTTTATTTCCTCTAAAAAGTCGACTACTGCTACACAACCTGGCACTGTGACAGCTTGGCCTACTACATCTGTGCAAAAGCACCAGCAGTTATCAGCCATTTTTGTGACGTCAAAAGATGTACCGCCATGGATTGTAATATATTCTCGTAGCCCGCAAGCAGTTGAAGCTGCCAACTTACACAACGACTCACAATCGTTCCTTGAAGAGCAAAAAAAATATAACTCTCCCACTGTTTATTGGTTCCATAGGCACCTTGTAACCCTTGGAAAAGCCTTCTACTCTAGTGCCTATAGTCAGAGGTGGTATTATGAACTCCAAAGCTGAACTTTTTTGGCCGAACTTTGCAGGTAATATTCTTTGACTCGTAAATATGGGGTATCTTGTGCCAGTGATCTCAAGTCCTTGAGCTAATGAATAGGCACCGTGCCTAGTCAGCACGGTAGCAGTTAAGTGTACGCACTTATAAGACATCCCGCTGGTTGTAAATTGGATATCTCCAGCTACAACTGTTGGATCGCCCCGGCAATGAATTTCATCTAGTAATACATAATCAGCATGCCCGATTATCTCATGTGATCTTCTTATCGCAGTGCCATAAGACATTATAATTAATTTGATTGAACCTTTACCCTTGGTCTCAGCGTGATCCGCATGCTGTTGACCCACACAGTACGACACACAATATTTGTCTGTGCCGTTGTTATCAACTCCTAATAGGTGACTGAGCCTGTCGAAAGCACCTTTTACTGCTGCAACAGTTGGCTGTAGCAAATATATTTTTCTCGGGCCCATTAGATTACGCATCAATTGTAATGTAAAATTCATGGTCTTCCCAGACCCTGTGGGTGCTTCCACCAGATAATATTGCTTACCTTTCGGTAGTTCAGAATTAATTACTTCCAAAGCAGCTGTCTTAAAGTAGTAATCTGGCGTTACATCCGTGCTCGCGTCTGGGGCCATGATCGTAAGAGCATACGGCTCTGGTGCTCCACTTGATTTATCAAATGAACTGATAGCTCTTTTTTCAAGCCTTCCCAGGCCATATACGGAAACTATCTTACCTTTACTATTTATGATGGGACTGCCACACATCCCCTGTAATCCTCTCCACAAACTTTGAGTGACTGAAGAGTAATCTTGGTCCACTTCGATGGGTCGCATTTCGTAAAATAAGGCTCCGCTTCGATGATCCACCTCCCCTCTAACTTTTTCGACTATTAAGAATTTGCCAACTCTTCTAGAAGGGCAGACTACGCACAATACCTCCCCAACTTGCGCACTAGCAAAACCAAACGCACCTTTGCCATATACCACGATGTCTTCGGTCGTAGAATCATAAAAAGGAGTTTCCCACGTATAACTCATACCAGCTCGGGTTAATGTCACCGGACACCCATGAGTTACATGGTGAGAACTCACCAGCTTGTCGTTATCTCCAAAACACATGCCTTGGTCCAAACCTGATTCCACCTTACCGGTCCACCAATCGCCACTAGACATGTCGCATAATTCCTCCGGAGTTGACGCTTCAACCGCTATTCCTGTTAAATCAAATTCCAAGCCAACAGGTTCTATTGGCCTAATTAGACGCCACTCCTTGAGAGAACTAAGGGTGATGTTGGACCCAGCATGAGATCTATACTTGAGACAACCTAATCTCCAATCACTATGAACGAGTAGGTTAGAGACTGAGACTACACATTTAGAAGTTTCAGGAACGCATTTATTAAGATGCTCTTTGAACTGATTCAACATTACATCATCATCATTTATAAAACACAACACCGGCCCGTCTATCTGTTCGCAACCGCTAAACAATTTAACTAGCGAGTGGCTGTCCTGTTTCGATAGTAGCGTCAATACGCCACTTATGTTGATGATGGGGAATCCACTTCCCCACAAGATGTACAGACTCCTGGCACAAGCATTAGCCACTGTTGTTTCATCTGCCTTGATTATCAATCTACCGCCGGCCTCGACTACAGTGTTCTCTCGTGATGGCATCAACTGTAAAGTAATAATGTTACGCCTAAAAAAGGAACTATCCGCGAAACAAATAGAAGGCACCTTAAGAGGAACGATTTCCTCACCGGAAGATATACCTTCATTGATCTTTTGTTCTACTATCTTAAGGTACTTGACTAGGCCTCCGGCCTCCACTACAGCGTTATCCAACTTAGTAGATGCTCCTAGAACACTATTGACGACGTCGCACGTAGCTAAAGCGCAATATCGATACTCTAATGGATCGTAACACATCCTATTAGTGTGTGTCCAACTCATGACTATCTCGCCAGCCACATTAATCAGCCTATACATTTTATTGTGTTTATATTTTTGCATCTCTGTCCCAAAAACGCGTATATCATGTCGAGCTATGCGTCTATTTCTCTGAAACTCAAGTCGCACTAAAAGGCGCCGATTCGTCAACTCAAATTCACTATACACGGTTCCCCCATTCATTATAGGGTAATAGTACCTATTGTGTATAGTGCGCTCTAATGTCACAACGGAGCTAACCCTCACATTGGCGCTACGGTAAGGAGACCAACCACTGTGCCAGTAATAGAAGCACTGGCCGCTTACTAATTTTTTAGTACTACAAACTACCTGGCAGTTGGCAATAACTAGTGAGCTATCCCTCAACATGATGAAGGTTTGTCTCTCATCACAACAGTGATAGATCCCTGATGACACATCAGTGTATATACATCTAGTACCACTAGATGCAGTAGCCAATTTAATCGTGCTAAGCTTGGTTACTACATCGGGAAAAATCTCTTTGTAGCCATCTCCGGCCACGGTATGCCCGGCAAAAACAGAAACGTCTTTGCAACGCAAAAAAGTCCACGCCGGATAAACTACCTTATCATATTTAGTCCCCCAGTAATCCGTCCACTCAGTAGTTTCTGGTGTACCATTGTATTCTGGCGGGTCTATCTGTTTAAAGACTCGCATTGTTTCAAGGTTTGACGTTGGGGCAGGGGGAGGGCACATAAACCCACTGTCATTTGTTGTTTCTTCCATGCCACAAGTAGAAACAGGTGTGCACATAGGGCATGAAATTCCTCCAACGACTGGCGGCCCACAAATTCCTGGTTGGACTTTTGGCAAAACTGTATCAGTTTCTCCTCCGGTTATAACGTAAAATGAGTTTGACCAAACAAAAACAGTGCCTGTATGCTGCCTCGGGTCTGCTGGCTGCTCGTCTAAGTACAATATTCCTTTGATCAAGCAAAGATCAGGGGCACCTATTGCCTCCGCACAATTATCTGGTGTTTCAACCATTTGGCGATCGGTAGCGATGTGTAAGTCATCATTAACCCTTAACAACCAGCTGGGTAATTCAGGGTTTTGACCGTATACATAACAGTTCAACAAAGAACCGCGCCATTCCCAAGAAACAATACAATTTTGATGTTTAATGCGCCCACGAGAATTAGTGCTATGTTCTTTACATTTAATAAAAGAAGAAATAGCTCTCCAAGTTGACATACCGGCCGCTGTCACAACAGACTATGAGGTGGCCCCTATGTCGCTTAACTCAACTATGGGGTTTCGTGAAACACCCACAGCCTTAGTTTTCCTGGCAGGCTGTTGTCGCGACCTAGTTCCTTTTGGTGTCGCCTTATGTCTCTGTGATTGCATAACTAAGTCTGGCGATAAGGTGGAATTATAAAATATTTTGGAATCACCAGCCAGTGTGAAATATTGTACGATATCCCTACACTATTAAAATTAAAAACTATGAGATATTGTTAAGCACTCAAAATAGTACGCTTTAATACGTGTAATTAGTTATTTTAAAATCTAAACTAAACAGATATTGAATAATAAGTCTTATAAATCTATAGATTATATCCTATTCTAACGAACACGTTTGATTATTTTAAATAAGAAAATATTAAGTGTAATGTTAAGTGAATATTAATTAAACACTACAAACTACTAAGCCTAATGTTGATCTTATATCTATATGTTTATACAGAGCTACTAAATAGCTCTGCGTTAGTTGACACTATTAAACTATGCCAAACCCAAGAGGCGACAATCGAAATTTAATAGTGTTTATATGTTTAAAATGTCCTGGAACTTGCTCCGGGATTTCTCCTTAGAAAAACCAAACTGAAAATCCGCTGCTAATGCCGTGGCAATATTGCGCAGAGTGGCTTGTTAAATTTCAGTAGATAGGGACATCATCATCATTTTGCCTCAACTATTGCGGCAATCGAGCTCTCGCTCATAGCCGCCTCTGTTCTCTTTCTTAGATTGCATTTCGCAATCAACAGTTGAGCTCATCATTGAAGCCAACGTACTCTATGAGAATTGGTTGGCTCCGATATTCTTGCAATGGTATTCTTTTGTAAGGGGTCACATAGCCACCGGGTCCCTCAGCCAACAGAGTTCGCCGGTGTTTCCGTCCCTAGCCGCGAGGAGGCGGACCCACTTCTACTTTGATCATTCTGTCGTTCTAAGTATTTACTCCGCTCCAGAATCATATTCTTGGCAGCGGAGTTGAATTTTTGAAATTCCGACTTTGTATTAATCATGCGAGATTTACATTCTAGCCACTGGGGCCTCTGAACACCTCTAATACTTTCGTAAAGAGGGCAGCTCCCCAGAATATGGTCCACAGTTTCCTCACAGTCATTACACAGCGGACACGTACCCGTGGTGGCGGCTTTCCTCTTATAGAGGGTTGCGTTAAATGGTCCATAGCCGGTAATGAAGTACACGCAGTGTCTTCCCGGCCAGAACCATCTATTTTCTGACGTAAAATCCACCAGTGGGATAAACTCGTAGGTCATTCGACCATGAGAGTTGTTATCCCACCTCTCTTGCCATTTTTCTCTAATCGCTCGGTGGATCGTTCGATATTCTTCTTTGAGAATCTCGAGTGTTAGATTGTCTCGTTTTTCGAAGGCATAACCGTCCCATTGTACCGACAAGTTCTTGCGAACTCGCGTACAAAGCCCCCTTTTTATAATTTCTAGGTCTATAGGCAGGACTCCAGCAATGACCTGCATCGCTGAAGTGGAGGTCGTTCTGCAAGCCTTTGTCATAATGAGCAAGATAGCCCTTTGAGCTGCGGTAACGTGTCTTGAGACATGTGGTTTGTTTGTTCTATCAAGCCATGCTGTGGCGCCATACGTAGTGATTGGCAGAAATACCGTCTTATACAGTATATTCAATATACTTGCTTTAATTCCCCATTCTTCGTGGGCGACTCGTCTTAAAGTCAACATGTACTTCACCACTTTGTCTCTTACATGCTTCGCATGTTCAACAAAGTTCATTCTCTTATCTATTATCACACCAAGATACTTGGTGTGATCTACATACTTAATATTTTTCGAGCCCAATTTTAAAATTGGTTGTCGCTCTTCGTCAAATTTGCCTTTTAGCATCATTGCACAAGTCTTATCGAGGGATAGCCTCAGCTTGTGCAATGTGCACCATTCGTCCAGTATACCCAGCACTTTCGTTCCCTTTATTTCAAGCGCAGCTCGTGAATTGGCCTTGACCAGCAAGACCAAATCATCGGCATACGCTATTGTCTCGACTTCGCTTGCAGCGAAGTTTTTGTCAATATCGTGCAGCAGCACGTCCATGCACCAACACCATGCCGCAGGTCCAATAATGGATCCCTGCGGGCAGCCCTTTCTCATTGTGCTGTTGATGCTTTGAGCGTTCGAGTTCGAATTGATGAACGTCTTTCTCCTCTTAAAGAAAGATTCAATCAACCGAATGATCGTGCTGCTGCATTCGGAGTCAATTAGCCTTTTGACTATGGCGGGCCACCATAGATTGTCAAAGGCCCCCTCTATGTCCATAAAGAGGGCCAGAATATATTTCTGATCGGGGTTTTTAGCCCCTTCTCGAAGTTTAAGAAGGGCGTCCTCAGTGGAGCAGCCCTTCTTGAATCCAAATTGACAACTGTGGGCGAGGCCCTTGTCAATGTATCGCTCTTGGATTCTATTTACTATTATCCTCTCAAAGACCTTCCCAAGCATTGAGAGGAGAGCAATCGGCCGGTAGGAACTCGTTTTCATCCTGTCACGGTTTTTATCTTTTAGGATCAGTCGCAGGCGAGCCTGCTTCCAAATCCTTGGAAAGGTAGCGTTCGAAAGGCTGTTGTTGTACAACGCCTGTAGTACTTCCCCGTGGCACTTGTTAAGGTGCTTCAGAATCTCTGGCTTGACCTGGTCAAGGCCTGGGGATTTCTTATTTTTGCACTTTCCGATGGCTTCGTCGATTTCTTCTCGACTTACAGGGCGTTCGATATTGCAATTCCTGTAGAGTGCGATTTGCTGCTTTACCTCCAGATGTACCCCAACATCTGAAGAGCAATTACCATCTTGAGGAACGACCTGACTCAAAATTTGCGCCATTGTCTCCCTCCAGGTTAGGGTGAAATCTCCGTTCGCCAACCTCACTGACGAGACCGGCTCGTCAGGAGTTAGCTTATCACGGCAGATTTTATACACGATTCCCCAGGGATCCCTATTGCCCTCTTCGAGGACAAAGTTCCTCCAGGAGTCTCGCTTATGTTTTCGGATCTCAGAGGTGTACTTGTTCCTAGCTGTTCGATATTTCTCTTGAACGTTTTCGACCTCGTCATTGATCCTCAACCTCCTAACCCGGGTAAGTTCTTTCTTACAACGGTTCGCAATTTTACGAAGGGTGGACAGTTCCTCACTCCACCAGGGTACCCTGATGGGTGGTTTACGGATCAAAGGTATTGCTTTGTCGCAGCTCGTTCGAATTGCACTCTTCAGGGACCTAGCAGCCGTGTCAGGGGTGCTGGTCGTCAGGCGTTCAAGGAAGTCGTCGTTGAGTGCATCATCGTGACAGGCCTTCAGATAGTTCCAATCGGCCTTTTTCAGGTTGTAACCAGACTTTTCACTTCGTCTGGCTACTACACCTGGTTTGACGGTCATGAGCTTGATTTCGATCAGACTGTGGTCGCTCACGTCACAGTCTTCTGAGACAGTCCATTCTATAGGCCTCCCCAGCAAGCTGGGGGTGATCAATGTCAAATCTATGTTTGATTCGCCTCTGCTTGTAACAAAGGTCGGTCTGGCGTTCGATCGATTTAAGACATATAAATTATTGGCGCAGAGGAATTCTTCAAGAACCTTTCCTCTGTCGTCAGTTTGGTTCGAATGCCATAGAATGGACTTCGCATTCGCATCAATGGTCATTATAATGTTCTTGCCTCTAAGCTTGTTTAATAGAGTTTCAACCTTCTCGAGGATGGGCTCTATTGCAAGTGAATACTGGCAATACGCATTGATAATGAATATTTCATCAAGCCCAGGTTTGATGCTAAAGCACATGACATGTGCTGTGTCTTCAAGTCCTACTTGAAAGACTTCGAGGTTTCTGTCTGCCACTACCGCAGCAACCCAAGGGTTCTTGCAGCTCGGCTGCAGTATTGTCATTCGACTCGAATAACCCTTGACCCTGCCTTTATACGGCTCCTGAAGACAGAGTACTTGAATGGTTCCTTCCTCTAGTTTCTTTAGGAGGTTGGATGCTGCAGCGGCAGACCTCTGGGCGTTGATTTGAGCGAGCTTGATCATCATTGGACTAGCCTAGATCTATACCGCTCGACTTCTTTCAGATAGACCGGGCAGGTCTTAGACTTGACTTCATGGTCAGTCTTGTCTCGTTTAGCCCTCGTGCAGTTAATGCACTTGGGCTTTGCTCCCTTTTTCTTGCAGTCACCCTCGAGGTGACCGCGCTCGCCACATTTTTCGCAGATTTGGCTTTCTGCCTTACACGCCTTTGCGACGTGTCCGTAACCATGGCACTTATAGCACCTGGTTACATTAATATATTCACGGACTCGATATGAGCTCCAGAACATATAAAGCTTGCCTTTGGAGACCAGCTCCGCAAACTCTGGACGTGGGAGTTCCACTATCCAATTTCGGTTCTTGTCTTTCGAGACATAGCTATGCCGGAAGTGCAACTCTTCCGCTAGCTTATGCAACTCAGCTTCCGACTTACCTGGGAAGTTCTTCGCTAGAAGATCCTCCTTCAGTTCGTCGGGCTTATAATCCCCATCGACGTCATAAATAATGACGCTGGGGCTGAGCTTCTTTGGCTCTTCTATCCTTAGCCCTGCCTTGGCTAAGGACGATCTCTTAATGATCTCGGCATCTTCCTTGCTACCGAGTTCGACGATGACTCCCTTGGAGCGCATCTGCCGAATGCTTTTAATCTTTAACTTGGACCTCTGGGGCCCAAGTTCTTTAGTGAGAGATTTTTTAATCTCTTCACTTGTCCTCTTGTCGGAGTCCTTGCTGGGACGTATCAGCAGGACATCCGACTTTTCCTTTCTGGTAGCCTTCGCTACCGTTGCTAAGGGGGGCGTTCCCTTTTTTGGTGCATTTGCCGAGCCGCATGCTTGCGCATACGACTGCGGCCTTTGTGGTGGATGTGCCTTGATGGCATCATTTTGGGCTTTAAGCTTCTCGTTCTCGATAACGAGCTCGAGAAGCTTCTTTTCCATCAGGCCCCATTTGGCCATCACAGTTTTAATAGTGGCTGAACTTGTCTTACTCTTCTCGCTCAGAAGAGCGGATTCGAGGTCTGACTTCATCTGTTTGATTTCATCGAGGTGAGAGCCGCCACAGCTCTCCACCTCCATCAGTGAATTTTCAGGATCTGGTTCTGAGTGCATCACTGGGGGAGTGGTCCCCCTCAGCCTTTTTCTTTTCGGGGCGCTGGTGGACGCCTCCCTCGTCGCACCAGCGCTCATTCCCGTCTCATCGTCAGAGGAGCTGGCTAGAGTCTCGTTCGTTATCGGAATTAACCAGACAAATCGCTCCACCAACTAAGAACGGCCATGCACCACCACCCACCGAATCAAGAAAGAGCTATCAATCTGTCAATCCTTCCGGTGTCTGGGCCTGGTGAGGTTTCCCGTGTTGAGTCAAATTAAGCCGCAGGCTCCACTCCTGGTGGTGCCCTTCCGTCAATTCCTTTAAGTTTCAGCTTTGCAACCATACTTCCCCCGGAACCCAAAAGCTTTGCTTTCCCGGAAGCTGCCCGCCGAGTCATCGGAGGAACATCGGCGGATTGCTAGCTGGCATCGTTTATGGTTAGAACTAGGGCGGTATCTGATCGCCTTCGAACCTCTAACTTTCGTTCTTGATTAATGAAAACATTTTTGGCAAATGCTTTTGCTTTAGTCCGTCTTGCGACGATCCAAGAATTTCACCTCTAACGCCGCAATACGAATGCCCCCATCTGTCCCTATTAATCATTACCTCGGGGTTCCGAAAACCAACAAAATAGAACCGAGGTCCTATTCCATTATTCCATGCACACAGTATTCAGGCGAAGGTAGCCTGCTTTGAGCACTTTAATTTGTTCAAAGTAAACGTACCGGCCCACCTCGACACTCAGTGAAGAGCACCGCGATGGGTAATCAATTGGACCGCCCGCGAGGAGCTAAGCCCACCGGTAGGACGTACCACATAATGCCAGTTAAACACCGCGAGCGGTGAACCGACACTGTGACACACAGATTCAACTACGAGCTTTTTAACCGCAACAACTTTAATATACGCTATTGGAGCTGGAATTACCGCGGCTGCTGGCACCAGACTTGCCCTCCAATTGGTCCTCGTTAAAGGATTTAAAGTGTACTCATTCCGATTACGGGGCCTCGGATGAGTCCCGTATCGTTATTTTTCGTCACTACCTCCCCGTGCCGGGAGTGGGTAATTTGCGCGCCTGCTGCCTTCCTTGGATGTGGTAGCTGTTTCTCAGGCTCCCTCTCCAGAATCGAACCCTGATTCCCCGTTACCCGTTATAACCATGGTAGGCGCAGAACCTACCATCGACAGTTGATAAGTCAGACATTTGAAAGATTCGTCGCCGGTTCTAAATGACCATGCGATCAGCACAAAGTTATTCAGAGTCACCAAAGCAAACGATGAACGAACGGACGAACCGTCCGCCACCGATTGGTTTTGATCTAATAAAAGCATTCCTTCCATCTCTGGTCGGAATTCTAGTTTGCATGTATTAGCTCTAGAATTACCACAGTTATCCAAGTAAATGTGGGTACAATCTAAGAAACCGTAACTGATTTAATGAGCCATTCGCGGTTTCACCTTAATTCGGTATGTACTTAGACATGCATGGCTTAATCTTTGAGACAAGCATATGACTACTGGCAGGATCAACCAGGGAGTTGCGTGAAGGAGAAAAACAGGGAGTGATCGTTAAACACAACCACCCGCCCGTATAAATCGTCTTTTGCCACATTCTCTCTCTCTCTTCTCTCTTTACCTGTCGTCGTCGATTCTCTCGGAGGATCGATCGACGAGTCGAGCCTTTCGTATTTGTATTATATATATAGTATGCATAATGTTACGTGTGTTTGGTCAAATTCATTATTTATCGCAAGAGGAGGAGCGGGCACTCGTATAATACTGCCCCAGATTAATTTTATTAATCATCATCTCCTTCATCGCACCACAAAGTGTATTTAGTTACTTCCATAGAATGTCTCCGTTTCGAGGAAGCGCGTATTATATTCACTTCCACGCTGAAACAGTTTCTCGTTAAAATAAAGCACGTATCCAGCATGCTGAACAATATTTTAACGAGCCAAGCGCGTATTCGAAGTGCACGCTGAACGTATCTAAATAAACGGGACAAACTCTTTGTGAAAGTTTCGTATCGCCCTCCTTCTAGTCGCACAAACGCGCCTCAAGAAGAATACAGTGCAATTTTAGCAAAGTATAAATCTATCGTACACAATTTGTACGCCCAACGTGTATCAAAATATAACGTTATAAAACGTTTGTAAAATCGTCCGATCGCTCGGTTCGAAGAGTTGATGCTCGGTTAGTACAAGTACACACGCCGAAACGTG
>JAOPTO010000966.1:5000-17500 GCA_033822845.1 Tetrapedia diversipes | reverse complement strand
GGATCCCTATTGCCCTCTTCGAGGACAAAGTTCCTCCAGGAGTCTCGCTTATGTTTTCGGATCTCAGAGGTGTACTTGTTCCTAGCTGTTCGATATTTCTCTTGAACGTTTTCGACCTCGTCATTAATCCTCAACCTCCTAACCCGGGTAAGTTCTTTCTTACAACGGTTAGCAATCTTTCGAAGGGTGGACAGTTCCTCACTCCACCAGGGAACCCTGATGGGTGGTTTTCGATTCAATGGTATTGCTTTGTCGCAGCTCGTTCTAAGAGCACTTTTCAGGGACCTTGCAGCCGTGTCAGGGGTGCTGGTCGTTAGGCGTTCTAAGAAGTCGTCGTCGAGTGTTTCCTCGTGACAGGCCTTCAGATAGTTCCAATCGGCCTTTTTCAGGTTCTAACCAGACTTTTCACTTCGTCTGGCTACTACACCTGGTTTTACGGACATGAGCTTGATTTCGATAAGACTGTGGTCGCTCACGTCACAGTCTTCTGATACGCTCCATTCTATGGGCCTCCCCAGCAAGCTGGGGGTGATCAATGTAAAATCTATATTTGATTCTCCTCTGCTTGTGACAAAGGTCGGTCCTGCGTTCGATCGATTTAAGACATGTAGATTGTTGACGCAGAGGAATTCTTCAAGAACCTTTCCCCTGTCGTCAGTAACGTTCGAGTGCCATAGAATGGATTTCGCATTGGCATCAATAGTCATTATTATGTTCTTGCCTCGCAACCTGTTTAATAGAGCTTCAACCTTCTCGAGGATCGGCTCTATCGCAAGTGAATATTGGCAATAGGCATTAATAATGTATATTTCATCAAGCCCAGGTTTGATGCAAAAGCACATAACATGTGCTGTGTCTTCAAGTCCTACTTGAAAGACCTCGAGATTTTTGTCTGCTACTACAGCTGCAACCCAAGGGTTCTTGCAGCTCGGCTGCAGTATTGTCATTCGACTCGAATAACCCTTGACCCTGCCTTGGAAGGCATACGGCTCCTGAAGACAGAGTACTTGAATAGTCCCTTCCTCTAATTTCTTTAGGAGGTTGGACGCTGCAGCAGCAGACCTCTGGGCGTTGATTTGTGCGAGCGCGATCATCACGGGCATAGCCTAGATCTATACAGCTCGACTTGACGGACATAGACCGGGCAGGTCTTAGACGTGACCAAATGGTCAGTCTTTTCTTTCTTTGCCCTCGTGCAGTTTATGCACTTGGGCTTTTCTCTCTTTGATTTGCAGTCACCTTTTAGGTGACCGCTCTCTCCACAGCTCTCGCATGTGGCCTTTTCAGCCTTGCATGCTTTCGCTACGTGTCCGTAACCATGGCACTTAAAGCACCTGGTTACGTTTATGTATTCGCGGACTCTATAAGAGCTCCAATACATATAAACTTTGCCCCTGGAGACCAGCTCCATGAATTCTGGTCGTGGCATTTCCACGATCCAGTTCTTATTTTTGTTTTTCGTTATGAAGCTGTGCCTGAAGTGGACGGCTTCAGCAAGCTTCTTTATTTCTGCCTCACATTTGTTCGGAAAATTCTTTGTTAAAAGATCTTCCTTTAGATCATCAGCAGTGTGTTCTGAGTCCACATCGTGAATGATTACGCTGGGACTCAGCTTCTTGGGCTCCTCTACTCGGAGTCCTGCTTTGGCTAACGAGGAGCGCTTGATTATATCAGCGTCCTCTTTGCTTCTTAATTCGACGATCACGCCTTTCGAGCGCATCTGCCTTATGGACTTTATTTTCAGTTTGGACCTCTGGGGCCCGAGTTCTTTCGTTAGAGATTTCTTTATCTCTTCGCTCGTTCTTTTGTCGCTGTCCTTACTGGGGCGGATCAGTAGGACATCCGACCTTTCTTTCTTCGTAGCTTTTGCTACTGCTATCAAGGGGGCTGCTACCCTTGTAGGAGCGCTTCCCGCAGCGCATGCTTTCGCATTCGACTGCGGCACCGGCGGATTTGCCTTTATGGCAACATTTTGCGCTTTCAGCTTCTCGTTCTCGATGACGAGTTCGAGAAGCTTTTTCTCCATCAGGCCCCATTTGGCCATCACGGTTTTTATAGTCGCAAGGCTCGTTTTACTGCTCTCGCTTAGCAGAGCAGATTCGAGGTCTGACCTCATGTTTCTAATATCGTTGAGGTGAGAGCCGCCACAGCTCTCCACCTCCATTTCTGACTCTACCGAGTCTGATTGCATCACTGGGGGAGTAGTCCCCCTCAGCCTTTTTCTCTTCGGTGCGCTGGTGGACGCCTTCCTCGTCGCACCAGCGCTCTTTATCGACTCATCGTCAGAGGAGCTGGTAGTGGTCAGCTCCTCTTTAGGTTTAACAATTGTTGGTTTAGGTTTAGAATTAATCATATTTAAGGTTGGGCCCACTTCAACATGAGAGCATCCATGGGCCCCAAAAAGCAACGTATGAAAAGAGGTCGATCTGGGCAGAGCATCGTTACCCAGACAAGCCAATATACCACCGGGGATTGGCAGGTTCCCGGGGACCGGACGCTAGTTACAGATGCACCCATCTGCACACGCTACGGCGCCTAGTCCGTCTCGTGCCTCGTCGCCGCGCCCGCTCAGCTTAAGGTTAGGGATTCTTTTATAGAGGCGCTCATCCTCGCGGTTCAGCCGGCTAAGGCAAGACCCCCGCTCCTGCGAAACATGACCACAGGTTTACGGTGTGTGTGTGACTCAAGTTACCCAGGGTTCGTTAGGCCCGTACTGCAACACCGAAGCACTGTCTTGCGACAGCCAGCGTGTCAGCAGCCCCTGAGGTTTTTCGTGTCTCTTTCGGGGATCCCATTCTCATTTGTGTACATTACAATTCTATTCATACATAGTTGCTCCTTTTTTATCAGTTGCATCCAATGATTTCCTTTCAATTTTTGGCTACTGTTATTTCGCCGTGGTGGTCCCCGTCCACCGGTTCGACGATATCGCTCGCAATTGTGAATGCCTCGATAGGATGCTGGCTAGCGGCTGTGGGTTCCACGCCACAAGGACCGCCCGGACGGTCCCAACGATCCACGTTCATCACCGGGCCTCACGTCGTAACAGAGCACCCGATGTGGTTAGCTTCGCAGGCTGACGGCAAGCCGCCCCCTGTATATCCCGAGCACTGTCTGGTAACTGCAAGGACAGGCCATTTCATGGATACAGACCGTAGGGCTAGAGCCGCTGACGAAGTCCAGCGACTCCCCCCTGAATGAACGCTTCACGGCCTATTGCCGCAGAGTCAAGCTCTCACCAACACCCGTGAACATCGCACAAGTCGAGGTCACCTCGTCTCATATGCCCCGTGAGGGGGTTTGCCACTTACTGTTTCGCCCTCTGCATCGAACAGAGACCCAGGTGCACCGCGTGGAGGTGAGGTAAGTGGACTTTGACCGAACCGGCCCGCCAACTTCGCCGAAGTTTTACCTTATTGTAAGCTAAAACCTACAAGGATAAACATCAGTTTCATCGTGGTTTCCCCAAGGGGATGCCGGTCCAGCCTCATACACCCAGTAGATAGGGACATTACGTCTGTTTGATTTTACGTGCGGCACCTGGTCCAAGACCTTATCCACACGGCCCCCATGGGCGAGGGGTTGAGATACGCTCAACCAGCGCGCTCCCCGGAAAACCTCCACAGGAGCTACCGTATCAACCCGGGAGTGCAAGCTCTCCAGGTCACCCTCGGTGAGGGCGGGACCTTTCTAACATCCCTTCTGGCTCTGCAGGCCAGCGCCCGAGCTGGGATGACGCAGCTCACCCGCCGAGGCGATCCAGCACCTCTAGCCTGCGATATAGGCTGTACCACTGCCCCCGCGAGTCCAACACTAGGTCGACGACGGAGGGAGAAACCCCCCTCCGTGGGCTCACTTGTCAACCCCCGCGGTACCAGTGTTCGAAGTCATACTGGTCATACTCGTCGTGGGATTTACCCACTACCCATTGAGGTCCTTGCAAACCTCGACCTGGTTAGGGCCAACTCGGAAACGTGGGGTCGTCACTCCCCAAGGAGTGCGGCATCACATGATACCACCTCCCACCTGCGCTCCTCAGCACACCACGCATACTACACTCTCACATGCATCCTTCTCCGCTCAAACACATTTCTCGCATATACACAAAATCGCTCATACGTTCCCTTGCATTCTAGCACTCCACTCACATCCACACTACCATCCTCACGCACACATACACCACAAGCACTCAGGTCTCTGAGGTCATCGTACAACACACATTCGCTCAACACATGCGCCCAATCCTCATATTCCGCACCACATCTACACCGTGCACTATCACTCAACCCACGCTTAAAAAGAAACCCATTCATACTGCCGTGTCCTGTCAACAAAAAGCATGCATACGCACTCGGACTAAAACTATCATTCTTCATCGCAAATTTCACATTCTTCACATACTCATACGTCACACGCCCCTTTTCACATTCATCCCATCTTTTCTGCCACTCGACATACACCCTTTCATTGATCTCATTCATTCTCTCTCGTAGCGGCGTTTCACCCTGATCCACACTACCACTCACACTCACATCCACTCCATTTTTCATTCTCCATGACGCACCACGCCTCACGCATTCCAGGTCCCAAGGTAGCTCACCCATCAATACTTGCATACATTCAGTCGAAACTGTTCTACATACATTCACACACGCATACAACGCTACCCTTTGACTACGATTCATTATATCCCTTGCATAACCATACTCCATTATATCACACCATACACTCGCTCCATACATCACACACGCAACAAACAATCCCTTGTAAATCACACGCACACTTTTTCTCTTCATACCCCATTCACGCTTTAACACTCTCCTCATTTGCCCTACCACATTCGTAACTTTCAGCCTCAAGTATTCCAAGTGCACATTAAATTGCATTCTCTCACTCACGCATACTCCCAAATATTTCACTCTCTCCGCATACTTCACTAATTTTCCATTCATTCGCACACACGGACGTCGACTCGCAGCCATACTTCCTTTCATTAACATACACACTGTCTTGCTTTCGGACACACTGACTCCCACATTCTCTCCCCATTCACACACAATAGACATCCATTCCGTACCCTTTCGCTCTACTTCCACTCGGCTCTGTCCGTCAACAAGCAGCAGCAAATCATCCGCATACGCAACACATTTACACTCGCTCTCAGTCAATCTCCACAGGAGCCCATCCATCATCAGGTTCCAGATGAACGGACCACAGATGGACCCCTGCGGACAGCCACGCTCTACATTCTTCCATACTACGTCATTCACACCACACATACACGCCGTTCGCCCCTGGAAGTAGCTCCTCCACAGGGGCAACTTCTCACACCCAATCTCACTCAGCTTCTCAATCACACGCAACCACTCCAAATTATCAAATGCACCCTTAAAATCCACAAATAAACCCAGAACATATTTACTCTCACTCCCATTCACATACTCTCTCACCCTTTGCCATGCACTCTCCGTTGAACGGCCCCCGCGAAAGCCGTGCTGTGCATCATTCATTCTGCCATCCATTCTACGCTCAATCCTTTTAACCATCACTCGCTCAAGACATTTACCTAGCACAGACAGCAAACTAATTGGCCGGTAGGTCGCGGGGTCCGAACGCGGTTTGTCGGGAGACTTCGGCAAAACAACCACTCTCGCCCTGTTCCATGCAGCCGGGAAATATCCCTCTCTAAAGCACATCTCATACAACGTCATCAGCCATCCAGGAATCGCACACCAAATCGCACGCAACATCTCTACTGTCACACCATCCATACCAGGTGCCTTCCCCTTTTTCGCCAAGGCTACCGCCTTTTCAACTTCCTCCCATTCAGGGCCCATACCTGATACACTCGATACATCACACAGACCCGCAACACCACCCATACCAGTGGCTGGAAAGAACCGATTCATCAAAATTTCGCTACACTCATGCCACGTGGAATATTCCCTGCCATCCACATACAATGCTCTCATTCTCTCCCTCACATTCTTACCTCGACATATTCTGTATACCGGGCCCCAGGATCCAGGTTCGATGACTTACAAACAAACTTTTTCCAATCACTCTCCTTCATTCTCCATATCTCACGCTTGTACTCACTAAGCCGCCTCATATACTCAGCCTTCTTTCCTACCACATCCACACATCCTCTCTTTCTCGCACTCTGCCATGCCTTTCTACCCTTTCGCACTTTACCTTTCAAAATCGTTAGTTCATTCGTCCACCATGCAACATTTCTATCACTCCGCGGCTTACTTTTCTTCATCCATTTGTCACTCGCAACCTGGATCCATTGTGTGACCCATCCTAGCACTCCTTCCACGCTTGTCTCATTCATCGCATCCGCTCCTTGTAACGACGCAAGTTCCCGCAACTCATTCACATATTCTTCCCAGTCCACATCCTTGCATGACCATCTATTACACTCATTCACGACACTCGACTGACTCTCTCCATACAACATACGCACAAGGATCGCATTATGATCGCTTATGCCCCAATCATTCTTCACATCCCATTCATACCGGCACCCAGTATGAACCCCATTCACCAGAGTGACATCAATGTCACTCTGTCCTCTCATACCCGAAAAAGTGTAAAACTTACTCGGCTCATTCAACACAATCATCCCATTTGCTAACACCCATTCTTCTAGAGCTCTGCCACGCATCTCACTCTCTCGACTGCGGCCCCCACTCTTGCTAAACCACAGAGAGGAGGCCGCATTCGCATCCATACCAAACAACACTCTCTTTCCATTCAAATACACGCACACTCTGTCCATGTATCCCAGGTACGGCTCGATATCCTTACCGTACCTGCAGTACATGGACACCACATACAACTCTCCGAAGTCTCCCTTCAGCCACACACAGACGCCATACTCATTAGTACATTCATTCACACACATCGCTTCGACAGTTGGGTCTTTAACCACAACTGCCGCCCTAGAGGAGCACTTTCACACACAAACACTTGCCATCCAGTCGGTAACCCACTCACGCGTCCCTCTGTTACATACACCTCCTGCAAAAGGGCTACAGACACTCCACGTTCACTCATCACACTGCCCAGGTCACACATCACCGCATACGCTCTCTGACAGTTACACTGCAACACATTCATACACCTCTCAGTCATCAGATATTCTCGCTCTCTCTCTCTCAAGCATTCTTACATAGTCCGGGCACTCCACGGACAGGACCGAGTGGTCCGACTTCCTTCCTCTCAATTTGCAATTCCTACATACAGCCTCTTTCTTGCATTGCTCCTTCAGGTGTCCACTTTCGCAGCACTTCGAGCACAATCTCTCTTTCAAGCACACTCTCTCATCATGTGTCCAAAAGCAAGACACTTGAAACATCTTAGCACACTCACAAAATCTCTAACTCTGCACGCTCTCCAATTAACATACACTCGTCCTTCATTTATTAACACATCACGCATTTTCCTCGTCACTTCCAATATTACATTACCTGCATCCGCTCCTTTCTTGTTCATCCTGCTCACAATCCTCACCCTTTCTTTAAATTCATTTTCACTCACACACACATTCTTCACATTCTTCCCATACAGTTCATTCATAAAACACTCATTCGTCATTTCGTTTGGCACATCATACACTACCACCTTGGGACCTATCTTTTTAGGGGGCTCAACCTTGAGCCCCAACGTATCAAAGGTCTTGCACTCGCTCAATATCTTCATTTCACGCTCACTGGCGGCCTCAATAGCGAGACCGCCACTTCTCGTTTTCCTCACCGCTCTTATTCTGACATTCAGGCCGCTACTCACATTTTTCATAACCTTCTCTTTCACTTGTTCACTCGTCATTTTAACACTCTCATCCTTGGACTTCACAACCACAGCAAACACATTCTTCTTTTCACTCACACTCGGGACACGCGCACTAGCACCAACACTCACACTCTTAGCAGGACTTTTCGCTGCCACATCCGCAAAGGACACGGCCTGTTGCGCACGCACACTTTGTCTCACACGCTTTTCGCATTCTTCCAATCGTCCTTCCAACCTCTCATTCTTCGCTATCATTTTCATCATTTGTTCCTCATACTCACTCATACAATTCAAAATAAACTCACTCGCAGCTTTCGAAACTCTATTAGCATCCGTAAACACAAACTTTCGCATTTTCACACCAATCGCACGCATCACGCTCATTTCATCACACTCTTCCATACACACATTTTCACACGCACTCGCTCGCTTGAGCCTTTTAGCCGGGCTCACGCTCCTCGAAGCGAGGCTGGCGCCGCGACCCCTGGAGGACGATGCCATACCTCTCCTAACTACTTCTACCTCCATCGCCGTATCATCGGCACAACACTCCTTATCCTTACTCCCCCCCAAATCCCCAAGTTTAACAAAATTCTTATCCATTCTGTTCCCACGCGCTGGGACGATCTATACGTCACTCCCCGGGTGACGCCCTTTCCGAGGAGAAGGCTCGATACTCAAGGGATCGCCAGGTGCCCTGAGGAGGTCGCTCGCAGGCTGGTGCACCCACCAGCCACCCCCCCGTGCGTCTGGTGACGGGGTGGTACCCCAGGGCCGCGCACCATAGCCCTGGGGATTAAGGGATTTTTTATAGAGGTTGTCATCCTCGCGGTCCGGCCGGTTAAGGCAAGACCCCCGTTCCTGCGAAACATGACCACAGGTTTACGGTATGATCTTGACTCGAGTACCTCGGGGCCCGTACCACGGTCAACCAAGGTCAACCGCAGCCCCTGAGGGGAGTAGATAGGGACAGAGGGAATCTCGTTAATCCATTCATGCGCATCTCTAATTAGATGACGAGGCATTTGGCAATTTTTTTTTTCTTTTTTTTTAGGCAGGAGGGGAAATGCGTTTAGGCACACCCGCGGATGGACGGCGGATAGTGTGGGATTCACGCTATTCGTACTACCCACTAAAACCCCTCCTCCGTCTTATGCCTACTTATCAGGAGGCAGCACCGAAAAATCCCCCTTTCCGGGTGCTTAGCCTACGCCAGCCCGGTCAAACCGCATAGTTGTTCGGCGGTTGAAGATGTTGAATGCAGCTACTCCACCTATTAGCACACGCGACGAAACCACTTTGATGTCCCGCTTGTTCATCAATCGAGCGTCCACTAGTGTCTTGACCGACTTCGCGCTCCATAGCCCCCTCCACGACAGTGTAGCAGAGAAAAACCCAACCTCCTCCGTGCCGCTGCTAGACACAACTGCACGTCGGAAGCTGGCGTTATCAGAGTAGTACCGAACCTTACGTTTGTGCGCAAGATCCAGCACCATCTGTTCACTGACTACCTGTGCATCGAGGACCATGCATTTACCGTCTTTGATCGCGAGTAGGTCTGGTTTTCTCACTCCCTCATCAGTTCGAAAGTTCGGCTCGCGTGATACCCGGAAACCCTTCTGCTCTAAACCCCGCGCCAGGTACGCCACCACCGCATCATGCCGCTTAATACGAACATCATGCGTGCAGTGGCAACCCTGGAGTACGTGGTTGAGCGTCTCCGGGACCCCGCAACCAGCCCTGCAGAGCCTATCCCGTCTTCGTCCCCGTGATGTTCGGGACTTCGTAGGTAGGGCATTAATCCGCAACTTGCAGGATTGGACAAAGTCCTTTCCCGACAAGAAGCGGGTGCCCTCCGCTATCCATCGATTCTGCCCCGGGACCCTCTTCGACTCTTTCAGCGCTCCGCCGTCGACACTACCATGAAGAGCTTTCGCCCACCGGCGCGCCTCCTTCACCGGAGTGTCCACGACCTCGCCGTGATCAAAGAGACGCTGGCGCGTTTTCTCGATCTCGAGCCGAAGATAATCCCCAGGCCGAGCGATGGCAGCATCAGAAGACAGGGATACTCCGTTGAGGCGGTTAAGCCTAATGCGTGGTATGCTCCACCGTAGTGAAGACAGACCAAGCCCTCCCGACTCGATGGTGGAATGGAAATAGGCCGTCGGTGTATCGGCCGGCAGACCTAGCCACTTTCTCGCCGCCACTCTCACTGCCCTGTCGCAACGCTTGAGTGCACCCAGCCTCACAGAACCCAACGATGCCGAATAATACAAGCTCGGCAACAGATATACCCGCAAAGCGAACAGTCTCTGCTGCGGCTTGAGGGGGGCATTAGAGATTTTATTGATTCGAGCGACCAAATCGACTGCCGGGTCGGAACGCTGACGTCCATCTGGAGTAAATGGTATTCCCAGATACTTCCAGCTGTCCGTTCGCTTCATCGCAACCAGCTTCTGCCCACCGAGGGTGAAGTTTCCTACATCAACAGTGGTCTTCTTCTGGTGCGGAACTGTTCCAATTGAGATGGTAAAAGACTTCCCGACATTAACAGACATGCCGCATGATGCCAGGAAGCCCTCCGCACAGTCGAGCAGTCGCTGAAGCCCCGTGGTCGTTGAGGCTGCGAGGATTAGGTCGTCAGCAAACGCGGAAGCACCGATCTTCACACCACCGATATCAGCCCCGATGTCATTGGGGAGACTCTTAAGGAGTCTGTCCAGTACCATGTTAAAAATATATGGAGACATGGGATCTCCCTGCCTCACCCCATGCCTAGGATGGATAGCATGTGACTGCCATCCATCCGAGACGATGGTCGTGAGAGCGTCGGAGTACACCGACTCCATATACTCAACCATGGCCCTGGGACAGCCCCTCGCCTCTAAGGTTTGAATTATCGAGCGGTGGGAAACGGTGTCAAACGCCTTCGCAACATCAACCGATGCGACGAACAGCGGCTTATGGCGAGTGTGTGCATGTCGCAGAATCAAGTCCAGCAAAAACACATTGTCCGCACACCCGTCCGTTGCACGAAAGGCCCTCTGTCTCTCATCCAGTCGAATTAGTCGACCCATCCGTATAGCTAACACCTTGTGGAAACCTCGCACAAGGGTCGAAGCCACGGAAATGGGCCGATAATCCGATGGACTCGAAGGCAGCGGAGTCTTCGGAATAAGCACCGTCCTAGCGTCCCTCAGATGGAGGGGTAATCTGCGACACCACATAATGAGGTTATAGATCCTTCCCAGAACTTCAGGAGGTGTTCTGTGAAGAATCCTCGCAGTAAGGCCGTCAGGACCCGGTGCTGTCTTCCTCTCCGGTAACGCCTTTCGTATCTCGGCCGGATTGACAGGATCCCACAGAGAGGTGATGGTCTCCTCTTGCTCTACCGGCGGTGGGCAACAAACGCGCGCATTCGTCATAATGGATTCCCAATAGGGAACCATAACCTCTTTCGAGAGTGTCTGGTTCGCCACGGGGCCATCCAATACGACATTAATACAGCGGCCAGGATCCCTACGCCAGAGCTTTTGGGCTCTACCGTAGTCAATCCTGCGCTGCTTGCGACGCGGAATTGGCACAGCCGGCTCATCACGACGACGACGTCGAACGGTATCCGTTTTCTGAGGTTGCGGAAAAACTTCCGCGAGATATACGGTCAGCTTCTCCAGGGTGCATTTCCGCTCGTCCAACCCAACCCGAGTGCAGATTTCATCAAGGCGGTCAGCCTTGAATCCATCGCACGCGAGCGGGGCGAGTCCACGGAAATACTCCAGGAGGGCCCGATCGCATTGCTCATCCTCATCGACGGCCCGCGCCGGCGCCGCCGCCGGGAGCTGGGATTCCTGCTTAATGCGTTCAACGTGCTGCGCAACGAGCACTCGGTAGCCCTGACGCCTCCGAATGCCCTTCACGGCTTCTAGCGTCCTGCCAGTCATGGACTCCATGATCGCTTGGTTGATGAACTTGACACCCTTCATGGAAAGTTCCGCCTCGCGCCGCGCCAACAAGGATACCTCCTCCTCACTCCAAGGCACCTTGACTCCCACGGTGCGGTTCGCGTCATCATTCCAATCCGGGTGTGCAGACCTCAAGTGGACGCCACGGCCAATTTTACTTTTGAACGATCTGGAACATCCAGGGTAGCTGCATATGAATTGGACCGGCTGGGGAGGGGGAGTCCCCGAGCTCGGTCCCGGTTGGGGGGAATTTGTTGGTCGGGGGGTGTCAGTGGACACCACCCCAGTGTTAAAAGTCATCCGAGGCTTATTGTTTATACGTTTAGGACCAACATGATCTCGGCCCGGAGGGGCTGGCAACCCCTAGGGGCCACTATCGCCGTGCGCTATTCAGCACCCTATGTTGACTATCCTCAACATAAGGAGTTCCCAGCGGGACCTCGAGGAGGTAAGACGCACGACTTGGGACGGAGAGGCTGTGTAATGCGCGTCACGTCCCCAGCAACCAGATCTCCAGAGCTGGTCTCGGATACTAGACCGGCGAACCGGTCCGACACCTCAAACGACCGCCCCGAGAGAGTCATAGTTACTCCCGCCGTTTACCCGCGCTTTTTTGAATTTCTTCACGTTGACATTCAGAGCACTGGGCAGAAATCACATTGCGTCAACACCCGCAAGGGCCATCGCAATGCTTTGTTTTAATTAGACAGTCGGATTCCCCTAGTCCGTGCCAGTTCTGAG
>JAOPTO010000966.1:0-2500 GCA_033822845.1 Tetrapedia diversipes | reverse complement strand
GGCTCATTCCTGTTCGCTCGCCGCTACTAAGGAAATCCTTGTTAGTTTCTTTTCCTCCGCTTAGTAATATGCTTAAATTCAGCGGGTAATCTCGCCTACTCTGAGGTCGTCATATACGTGTATTTTTATTGTGTGCGTAACAACAACAATAAAAAAAAACCTGAGTTACGCACAGTTGAGAGTGGCGACAAAAAAAAAGAAGTAAGAGAGAGAAGGTATAGTCGAAAGTCGAAAAGACATTTGTACAAGAAACATGGATTCTTAGTTTTATGCACCGCACCATAGTGCCAATTTATATCGCAGGTTCGAATCGGAGAGACGCTCGCTGGACAACCGAAGAATTTCCCGGATTTTTGACGTCCGTCCTGTATTTAAAAAAAAAGCAATGCTTGGTATAAACTATTCTCCAGCGGTTCCTATATATCGTTTCGCCCTTTAATCTCGAACGTCTCTCTGTGTACAATATAAAAAAAAAAAGAGCATCGAAACGGCGCACCGATCCTCCTCATAGTCATCCCGATTCTTTATTATTACCCTAGATCCTTCAGAACGAAGGACCAGGCCGGGGTGAGTCGGAGGTGCGCAACACGGATCTCAAACTCCTTTTATATGTACGAGAGAACGTAAAAGGGACAAAAAACAGAACGCACGCAAGTGGAGATAGACAAGCTTCTTTTTCTCTTTCCAGGGACTGGACGACCGGCTTCTGGTTGCGCGGTCTCTCGCGATCGACAACGAAAATGGCATGGGGTGACCAACACAGCGTGGATGCAGCTGCTGCCAACTCCCGACCGTTATCGACGAGTCTTTGATTTATTCGAACATAGCCGCGCCAAAGGGGAAAAGATATTCTCCTCTCTTCCCTGGGGCTCTTTTAACGAATAATCGTAACCCGTCGTCGATCGGGGTAAGAAAAGTCAAAATGGCAGCGTACAATACACACGCACACCGAGTCTCTTGTACCTCTTCCTCTCTTTCCCATCCTATTTACGTCGCTCGTTCTCTTTCTGTGACTCTCAGTCGTTTCATTTCAAACGACGTCGGGGGCGCGGGTATATGTAATTTTGGTGTGCTCCAAACGACTTGACGACACCTCTCGGATCGAGCGAGTGGCGGATGCCGTGGGGTTACTGTTTGTATTTAACACGGGTAAAAAAAACAACAATAGAAACCTGACAAGTACGGACGAAGCGGTGCTTTAACAATGGGCGGTCGTCAAAGTAAGATCTTTAGAACAAAAATCGAACCGACGACTCACGACGCCATTTCAGCACTCTCGCAGGTTCGCCCGAAAGGTTTCCCTCCGTGAATAAATACATCCCACACACTCGGCGCCGCACGCGCACGCGCGTACGATCCGGGGGTCAAAGTCTTTTAAGGAGGCACACACCTCCGCGACGAACGCCGACGAACGTTCAACGATCGCTCGTACGTATACGCATGCATCTCCTCCGATTATATCGAGATAATCTCGATCTCTCTAACGAGAACATCCCTCCCGACTCGGAAACGAGTCCCCCATTCGACAAGGGGACCGACCGACGACGGGGTATTATCGTATCGTTCTCGCAGAGGTGAAACATGAAGGAGAAAGTAAAACGCAACGCAAGCAGTATATAGGTTACGTAAACGACCCTCAGCCAGGCGTGGTCCAGGAATTGTATCCGTGGACCGCAATGTGCGTTCGAAATGTCGATGTTCATGTGTTCTGCAGTTCACACGTTGACGCGCAATTAGCTGCGTTCTTCATCGACCCACGAGCCAAGTGATCCACCGTTCAGGGTAATCGTATAATATTGTATTTCGTTCATTGGTCTAAATACTCGGTTCAAAAGAAGCCGAGATCCCGACGCAACTCCATGAAGGAGAGGCGGGTTAGTCGCCGCGTCGCAACGGATTTTTTACGTCCGTTATATGCGACGATCGATCGACGACACAATATTGTGTCCCGGATGTTTGTTCGTCGGATCGTGGGTGGGTCACGTAAACGTGGAACACCAGCACACGTTGATCCGACGATCGGGCGCAAAGCACGGTTAATGAAAAATCAACAACCTCGAGGAGATCGTCGCAACACGAAGAAAACGACGGGGATTGCCCCGATAACTGGATTCATCGTGTTTAATTTAACGACCTCCCTGGAACCAAATTGCAAAACGCTTGCAAGCATGTCCGTCTCCCAACCGTCATCAGTTTCTCCCATTCATTTCACCTCTCTCACGCTCGTTGTTCCCGGGGTGGTTCGTTCAGGTGAGAATCGATAGTAACCGACGATCCCGTGTTAATAAACCTCGGCACAACCTTCCAGAAGCGGTCTTCGTCCCATCGATTCGTTGCCAGTAAAATTGTTCGATCTCGCAACGACGTGGGTGTCAAGACTCACGACAACGGAGGGTGGTGCCCCTTAACGGCAACCTACGAAACACAGTGAGCGTGGTCCCTCTCTGAACGAAATAAATAAACAAACACTACTTAGAAACGGATCGGCACTACTCTACTC